>SJYA01014704.1:0-10188 GCA_006410615.1 Neotragus moschatus
AAGGACAGAGGCAATCCCTTGGTGGTGCCACCATTCCTAAAGACCCACAAATGTTCCCTGGTGGTTCCAAAATTCCTAAAGACCACAAATGTGTCAGGCCTTTCAGATGAACTTGATTTCTCTGCATTCCCTCGACTGTAATTCCGAGTATCGACTCACACCTCAGCGGCACGTGTGACAGTCCTTGTCAATTCGAGGGAAAGCCACAGGATTTGAAGACAACTTGACGGGAAGCCTGACTCTCATTCGAGTGCTCCGGCGGAAAGTGGAAGTGCGTGTCTCCACTGCAGACGAGGTCTGACTCCCCTCTGGGGACTCCAGACTAACGCCAAGATCAATGTCACCACTGCAGAGGACACTTCAGCTTCCGGTTTCAGCTGCTGACGAGAACTTAAGATCCGGCAACGCCTTGAGAGCAATGTCGAGAGGCCCCTGGCAACTCCCATGGAGATTGGACTTTGTGGAGGTCAAACGATGAGATCCCAGAGGTCCCCATATTAACTCGAGAGGGACTGCCGCAACTCGAGAAAAAATAGGAGATTCTCCCCCTCCAGGGGAGATGAACCTTTTCTCCGAGGCGTCATCTCGAGGGAAGTTACACCACCCCACTAAGTCTTCGAAAACTTCCTACACACCCTTGTTACAACTCAAGAAATTCCCTGAAACACCTGTCTCCACTTAAGAAGAATCCCGAGGGTCCCGGAAACTGAGGTGTCCTCTGCAGTGCTGAGATGGTTCTTGGTGTTCCTCTGAGGTCCCAAGAAGGGACTCAGGCCTCGTCTCCAGCGGAGACACACACCTCCACTTTCCTCCCGGGCACTCGAATCAGAGTCAGGCTTCCCGTGAAGTTGACATCAAAATCAGTTGCTTTTCCTCGAAGTGACCAGGACTGTCACACGCGCCACCCAGATGTGAGTCAATACTCGGAATGACAGTCGAGGGAATGCAGAGAAATCAGGTTCATCTGAAGGGGCCTGACACATTTGTGGTCTTTAGGAATGGTGGAACCACCAGGGAATATTTGTGGGTCTTTAGGAACGGTGGCACCACCCAGGGATTGACTCTGTCCTTGACTGTGGAGCACGCCTCCTCCTTAGATTCGACTCGAACACCGAGAATCCGTTCTCCTTTTCGAAGATGCAGGGAAAGCAACTTTGATTTCTGGCTGAGGAGGAGACAACGAGGCTCCTCTTCAGTTGTGGTGGGACCCTTGGAATTCCTCTTGAGTGGAGACAGGTGTTTTGGGGAATTTCTTGAGGTGTAGCACGGGTGTGAAGGAAGCTTTCGAAGTCTAAGTAGGGTGGTGTCATTTCCCTCGATATGCCGTCTCGGAAAAAGTTCTCATCTTGCCTGGAGGGGAGAATATCCTAGTTTTTCTCGAGTTGCGGCAGTCCTTCTTGATTTACGACGGGGACCTCTGGGATCCCCTCATTTGACCTCCACAAACTCCAATCACCATGGGAGTTGCCAGGGGCCTCTCGAATTTGCTTTCAAGTCGCTGCCGAGTCCTAAGTTCTCGTCATTAGCTGAGGCCGGAACCTGGGGTGTCCTCTGCAGTGCTGACATGGATCTTGGCGTTCCTCTGACGTTCCCAGAGGGAAGTCAGGCCTCGTCTCCAGTGGAGACACGCATTGCCGCTGTCCTCCCGAGCCCTCGAATCAGAGTCAGGCTTCCCGTGAATTTGATATCCATATCTGTGGCTTTCCCTCGAAGTGACAAGGACTGTCACACCGGCCACCAAGGTGTGAGTCGATACTCGGCTTGACAGTAGAGGGAATGCAGGGAAATCAGGTTCATCTTAAGGGGCCTGACATATTTGTGGTCTTTAGGACTGGTGGCAGCACGCAGGGAATATTTGTGGTTCTTTAGGATGGTGGCACCACCCAGGGAGTGCCTCTGGCCTTTCCTGTGGAGAGCTCCTCCACCGGAGATGTAACTGGAACGCCGAGAATAGTTTCTACTTTCTCGACGAAGCAGAGAAAGAACCTTCATTTCTGCCTGAGGAGGAGACAATGAGGCTCCTCTTCAGTTGTGGCGGGACGCTCGGAGTTCCTCTTGAGTGGAGACAGGTGTTTCGGGGAATTTCTTGAGGNATACTCGGCTTGACAGTAGAGGGAATGCAGGGAAATCAGGTTCATCTTAAGGGGCCTGACATATTTGTGGTCTTTAGGACTGGTGGCAGCACGCAGGGAATATTTGTGGTTCTTTAGGATGGTGGCACCACCCAGGGAGTGCCTCTGGCCTTTCCTGTGGAGAGCTCCTCCACCGGAGATGTAACTGGAACGCCGAGAATAGTTTCTACTTTCTCGACGAAGCAGAGAAAGAACCTTCATTTCTGCCTGAGGAGGAGACAATGAGGCTCCTCTTCAGTTGTGGCGGGACGCTCGGAGTTCCTCTTGAGTGGAGACAGGTGTTTCGGGGAATTTCTTGAGGTGTAGCAAGATTAGACTTAATAAGTGGGTTGTTGTGATTTCCCTCGAGATGCCGCCTCAGAAAAAGGCCTCATCTCGCCTGGAGGGGAGAATCTCCTAGGTTTGCTCGTTTTGCGGCAGTCCTTCTCGAGTTACAACGGGGACTTCTGGGATCCCCTCGTTTGACGTCCACAAAGTCCAGTAACCATGGGAGTTGCCATTGGCCTCTCGACTTTGCTTTCAAATCGCTGCTGAGTCCTGAGTTTTCGTCAGGAGCTGAGGCCAGAACCTGAGGTGAACTCTGCAGTGCTGACATGCATCTTGGCGTTCCTCTGGATTCCCCAGAGGGGATTCAGGCCTCGTCTCCAGTGGAGACAAGCACAGCTGCTGTCCTCCCGAGCACTTGAATCAGAGTCAGGCTTCCCGTGAAGTTGACATTCAAATCTGTGGCTTTCCCTCGATGTGACAAGGAATGTCACATCTGCCAGCTAGGTGTGAGTCGATACTCGGGTTGACAGTCGAGGGAATGCAGGGAAATCAGGTTCATCTGAAGGGGCCTGACACATTTTTGTTCTTTAGGAATGGTAGCACCACCCAGGGAATATTTGTGGGTCTTTAGGATGGTGGCACTACCCAGGGAGTGCCTCTGGCCTTTCCTGTGGAGAGCTCCTCCAACGGAGATGCGACTGGAACGCAGAGAATCATTTCCACTTTCTCGACGAAGCAGGGAAAGGAACCTTCATTTCTGCCTGATGACGAAACAACGAGGCTCCTCTTGAGTTGTGTCGGGACCCTCGGGAATCTTCTTGAGTGGAGACAGGTGTTTCGAGGAACTTTTTGAGGTGCAGCAAAGGTGTGAAGGAAGCTTTCAAAGTCGAAGTGGGGTGGTGTGATTTCCCTTGAGATGTCACCTCGGGAAAAGGGCTCATCTCGCCTGGAGGGGAGAATCTTCCAGGTTTTCTCGTGTTGGGGCAGTCCTTCTCGAGTTACGACAGGGACCTCTGGGATCCCCTCGTTTGACCTCCACAAAATCCACTCTCCGTGGGAGGTGCCAGGGGCCTCTCAATATTGCTCTCAAATCGGTTCTGGGTCCAAAATTGTCGTCAGGAGCTGAGGCCGGAACCTGAGGTGTGCTATACAGTGCTGGCATGGATCTTGGCGTTCCTCTTGAGTCCCCAGAGGGGAGTCAGACCTCGTCTTCAGTGGAGACACGCATTCTGCTTTCCTCCTGAGCACTCGAATAATTGTCAAGCTTCCCGTCAAGTTGTCATGAAAACCTGTGGCTTTCCCTCGAAGTGACAAGGACTGTCGCACGTGCCACCGAGGTGTGAGTCGATCCTCGGAATGACAGTCGAGGGGATGCAGAGAAATCAGGTTCATCTGAAGGGGCCTGACACATTTGTGGTCTTTAGGAATGGTGGAAACACCATAGAATATTTGTGGGTCTTTAGGAATGGTGGCACCACCCAGGGATTGCCTCTGTCCTTGACTGTGGAGCACGTCTCCTCTTTAGATTTGACTGGAACGCTGATAATCCGTTCTCCTTTTTCAACGAAGCAGAGAAAGGAACCTTCATATCTGGCTCAGGAGACAACGAGGCTCCTCTTCACTTGTGGCGGGACCCTCGGAATTCCTATTGAGTGGAGACAGGTGTTTTGGGGAACTTCTTGAGGTGTAGCAAGGGTGTGAAGGAAGCTTTCGAAGTCTAAGTGGGGTGGTGTGATTTCCCTCGAGATGCTGCCTCGGAAAATGGTCTCATCTCGCCTGGAGGGGAGAATCTTTTAGGTTTGCTCGAGTTGCGGCACTCCTTCTCGAGTTATGACAGGGACCTCTCGGACCCCTCGTTTGACTTCCACAAAATCCAGTGTTCGTGGGAGTTGACAGGGGCCTTTGGATTTTGCTCTCAAGTTCCTGCCGAGTCCTAAGTTCTCGTCAGGAGCTGAGGCCAGAACCTGAGGTGTCCTCTGCAGTGCTGACATGGATCTTGGCATTCCTCTGGAGTCCCGAGCGGGGAGTCAGGCCTCGTCTCCAGTGGAGACTCACACTGCCGCTGTGCTCCCAAGCACTCGAATCAGAGTCAGGCTTCCCGTGATGTTGACATCCAAATCTCTGGCTTTCCCTCGAAGTGACAAGGACTGTCACACCTGCCACCGAGGTGTGAATCGATACTTGGGTGGACAGTCGAGGGAATACAGGGAAATCAGGTTCATCTGAAGGGGCCTGACACATTTGTGGTCTTTAGGAATTGTGGCACCACCCAGGGAATATTTGTGGGTCTTTAGGATAGTGGCACCACCCAGGGAGTGCCTCTGGCCTTTCCTGTGGAGAGCTCCTCCACTGGAGATGCGACTGGAACGCCGAGAATCCTCTCCTCTTTCTCCACGAAGCAGGGAAAGGAACCTTCATTTCTGCCTGATGATGAAACAACCAGGCTCCTCTTGAGTTGTGGCGGGACCCTCGGGAATCTTCTTGAGTGGAGACAGATGTTTCGGGGAACTTCTTGAGGTGTAGCAAAGGTGTGAAGGAAGCTTTCGAATTTTAAGTGAGGTGGTGTGATTTCCCTTGAGATGTCACCTCGAAAAAGGGCTCATCTCCCCTGGAGGGGAGAATCTTCCAGGTTTTCTCGAGTTAAGCCAGTCCCTCTCGAGTTACGAAGGGGACCTCTGAGATCCCATCGTTTGACCTCCACAAAGTCCAGTCTCCATGGGAGTTGCCAGGGCCCTCACGACATTGCTGTCATGGCGTTGCTGGGTCCNTTTTAAGTGAGGTGGTGTGATTTCCCTTGAGATGTCACCTCGAAAAAGGGCTCATCTCCCCTGGAGGGGAGAATCTTCCAGGTTTTCTCGAGTTAAGCCAGTCCCTCTCGAGTTACGAAGGGGACCTCTGAGATCCCATCGTTTGACCTCCACAAAGTCCAGTCTCCATGGGAGTTGCCAGGGCCCTCACGACATTGCTGTCATGGCGTTGCTGGGTCCTAAGTTCTCGTCAGGAGCTGAGGCCGGAACCTGAAGTGTCCTCTGCAGTGGTGACATTGATCTTGGCGTTCCTCTGGAGTCCCCAGAGGGGATTCAGGTCTCGTCTCCTGTGGAGACACGCACTTCTGTTTTCCTCCCAAGCACTCGAATCAGAGCCAGGATTCCCGTGGAGTTGACATCAAAATCTGTGGCTTTCCCTAGAAGTGACAAGGACTGTCACAAGATCACAAATGTGTCAGGCCCCTTCAGATGAACCTGATTTCCCTGCATTTCCTCGACTGTAACCGAGTATCAACTCACAGCTCTGTGGTACGTGTGACACTCCTTTTCACTTCGAGGGAAACCCACAGATTTGGATGTCAACTTCACGGGAAGCCTGGCTCTGATTCGAGTGCTCGGGAGGAAAACAGAAGTGTGTGTCTTCACTGTGGAAGAGGCCTGAATCCCCTCTGTGGACTCCAGAGGAAGGCCACGATCAATGTCACCACTGCAGAGGACACTTCAGGTTCCGGCTTCAACTCCTGACGAGAACTTAGGACCCAGGACCGACGTGAGAGCAATGTTGAGAGGCCCCTGGCAACTCCCATGGAGACTGGACTTTGTGGAGGTCAAACGATGGGATCCCAGAGGTCCCCATACTAACTCGAGAGGGACTGCCACAACTCGAGGAAAATTAGGAGATTTTGCCCTCCAGGCGAGATGAGGCCTTTTTGCTAGGGGGCATTTAGAGGGAAATCACACCACTCCACTTAGACATGGAAAGCTTCCTTCACCCCCTAGCTACACCTCAAGAAGTTCCCCAAAACACCTGTCTCCACTCAAGAGGAATCCCAAGGGTCCCGTCACAATTCAAGAGGAGCCTCGTTGTCTCTTCCTCAGCCATAAATTAAGGTTCCTTTCCCTGCTTCGTCGAAAAAGGGGAAAGGATTCTCGGTGTTCCAGTCGCATCTCAGGAGGATGCGCTCTCCACAGGAAAGGCCTGAGGCACTCCCTGGGTTGTTCCATCATTCCTAAAGACCCACAAATGTCCCCTGGTTGGTGCCACCATTCCTAAAGACCACAAATGTGTCAGGCCCCTTCAAATGAACCTGATTTCACTGCGTTACCTCGACTGTCAACCCGAGTATCGACTCACACCTCGGTGGCACGTGTAACAGTCCTTGTCACTTCGAGGGAAAGCCACAGTTTTGATGTCAACTTCACGGGAAGCCTGATTCTGATTTGAGTGCTCCGGAGGAAAGCGGAGATGCGTGTCTCCACTACAGACGAGGCCTAACTCCCTCTGGTGACTCCAGAAGAACGCCAAGATCCATGTCAGCACTGCAGAGGACATCTCAGTTTTCGGCCTTAGCTCCTGATGAGAACTTAGGGCGCGGCACCGACTTGAGAGCAATGTCGAGAGGCCTATGGCAATTACCATGGAGAATGGACTTTTAAGAGGTCTAACGAGGGGATCCCAGAGATCCCTGTCGTAAGTCGAGAGGGATTGCTGCAACTCCAGAAATACTAAGAGATTCTCCCCTCCAGGCGAGATGAGGCCTTTTTCTGAGGCAGCATCTCAAGGGAAATCACACCACCACACTTACACTTCGATAGCTTCCTTCACACCATAGCTACTCCTCAAGAAGTTCCCCGAAACACCTGTCTCCACTCAAGAGGAATCCCAAGGGTGCCGCCACAACTGAAGAGGAGCCTCGTTGTCTCCTCCTCAGCCAGAAATGAAGGTTCCTTTCCCTGCTTCGTCGAAAGAGAAGAACGGATTCTGGGAGTTCCAGTCACATCTCAGTAGGAGGCGCGCTCCACAGTCAAGGCCAGAGACAATCCCTGGGTGGTGCCACCAATCCTAAAGACGCACAAATATTCCCTAAGTGGTGTCACCATTCCTAAAGACCACAAATGTGTCAGGCCCCTTCAGAAGAACCTGATTTCCCAGCATTCCATCGACTGTCAACCCGAGAATTGATTCACACCTCAGGTGGCACGTGTGACAGTCCTTGTCACTTCGAGGGAAAGCCACAGATTTTGATGTAAACTTCACTGGAAGCCTGACTCTGATGCGAGTGCTCGGGAGGAAAGCTGAAGTGCGTGTTTCCACTGGAGACGAGGCCTGATTCCCCTCTGGGGACTCCAGAAAAACGCCAAGATCCATGTCAGCACTGTAGAGGACACGTAAGATTCCGGCCTCAGCTCCTGACGAGAANTCAACTTTACTGGAAGCCTGACTCTGATTCGAGTGCTCGGGAGGAAAGCTGAAGTGCGTGTTTCCACTGGAGACGAGGCCTGATTCCCCTCTGGGGACTCCAGAAAAACGCCAAGATCCATGTCAGCACTGTAGAGGACACGTAAGATTCCGGCCTCAGCTCCTGACGAGAACTTTGACATGGCACCGACTTGAGAGCAATGTCGAGAGGACCCTGGCAACTCCCATGGAGACTGGACTATGTGGAGATCAAATGAGGGGATCCCAGAGGTCCCCGTCATAACTCGAGAAGAACTGCCGCAACTCGAGAAAAACTAGATTCTAACCTCCAGGCGAGATGAGGCATTTTTCCGAGGTGGCATCTCGAGGGAAATCACACCACCCCAATTAGACTTCGAAAGCTTCCTTCACACCATTGCTACACCTCAAGAAGTTCCCCGAAACACCTGTCTCCCCTCAAGAGGAATCCCAAGGGTCCTGCCACAACTGAAGAAGAGCCTTGTCTCTTCCTCAGCCAGAAATGAAGGTTCCTTTCCCGGTTTCTTCGAGAAAAGGGAAAGGATTCTTCACATTCCAGTGGCATCTCAGGAGGAGGCGCTGTCCACAGGAAAGGCCAGAGGCACACCCTAGGTTTTGCCACCATCCTAAATATCCACAAATGTTCCCTGGGTGGTGCCACCATTCCTAAATACCACAAATGTTACAGGCCCCATCAGATGTAACTAATTTCCCTGCATTCCCTCGACTCTCAACCCAAGTATCGACTCACACATCAGAGGCACGTGTGACAGTCCTTTTCACTTCGAGGGAAACCCACAGATTTGGATGTCAACTTCACGGGAAGCCTGAATCTGATTCAAGTGCTCGGGAGGAAAGCGGAAGTGCGTGTTTCCAATGGAGATGAGGCATGACTCCCCTCTGGGGACCCCAGAGGAATGCCAAGGTCCATGTCACCACTGCAGAGGAAACCTAAGCTTTCGGCATCAGCTCCTGACGAGAACTTAGGAACCGGCAACGACGTGAGAGCAAAGTCGAGAGGCCCCTGGCAAATCCCCTGGAGACTGGATTTTGTGAAGGTGAGATGAGGGGATCCCAGAGGTCCCCGTCGTAACTCAAGAGGGACTGGCGCAACTCGAGAAAAACTAGGCGATTCTGCCGTCCAGGCGAGATGAGACCTTTTTACGAGGGGGCATCTTGATGGAAATATCACCACCCCACTTAGATTTCGAAGCTTCCTTCACACACTTGCTACAACTCAAGAAGTTCCCCAAAACACCTGTCTCCACTCAAGACGAATCCCGAGTGTCCCTCCACAACTGAAGAGTAGCCTCGTTGTCTCCTCCTCAGGCAGAAATGCAGGTTCTTTCCCTGCTTCGTCGAGAAAGGGGAAACGATTTTCGGCATTCCAGTCGCATCTCAGGAGGAGGCGCTCTCCACAGGAATGGTCAGAGGCAATCCCTGTGTGGCGCCACCATCCGAAAGACCCACAAATGTTCCCTAGGTGGTGCCACCATTCCTAAAGACCACAAATGTATCAGTCCCGTCCAGATGAACCTGATTACCCTGCATTCCCTCGACTGTCAACCCGAATATCAACTCACATCTCGGTGGCATGTGTGACAGTCCTTGGTACTTCGAGGGAAAGCCACAGTTTTTGATGTCAACTTCACGGGAAGCCTGACTCTGATTCGAGTGCTCCAGAGGAAAGCAGAGATGCGTGTCTCTACTGCAGACGAGGCCTGACTCCCCTCTGGCGACTCCAGAGGAATACCAAGATCCATGTCAGCACTGCAGAGGACAACTCAGGTTTCGGCCTCAGCTCCTGACGAGAACTTAGGGACTGGCACCGACTTGAGAGCAATGTCAAGCGGCCTCTGGCAATTCCCATGGAGAATGATTTTTAAGAGGTCTAACGAGGGGATCCCAGAGATCCCCATCGTAACTCAAGAGGGATTGGCACAACTCCAGAAATACTAGGAGATTCTCCCCTCCAGGCCACATGAGGTCTTTTTCCGAGGCGCCATCTCAAGGGAAATCACACCACCGCACTTACACATCGATAGTTTCCTTCACACCATAGCTACTCCTCAAGAAGTTCCCCGAAACACCTCTCTCCATTCAAGAGAAATCCCAAGGGTCCCGCCACAACTGAAGAGGAGCCTCGTTGTCTCCTACTCGGCCAGAAATGAAGGTTCCTTTCCCTGCTTCGTCGAGAAAGGGGAAAGGATTCTCGGCTTACCAGCCTCATCTCAGGAGGAGGAGCTCTCCACACGAACGGTCAGAGGCACTCCCTGGGTCGTGCCACCATTGCTAAGACCCACAAGTGTTCCCTGGGTGAAGCCACCATTCCTAAAGACCACAAATGTGTCAGGCCCCTTCAGATGAACAGGATTTCCCTGCTTTCCCTCGACTGTCAACCCGAGTATCGACTCACACCTCAATGACACGTGTGACAATCCTTGTCCCTTCGAGGGAAAGCCACAGATTTTGATGTCAACTTCACAGGAAGCCTGACTCTGATTCGAGTCCTCGGGAGGAAAGCGGAATTAGGCCTCTCCACTTTAGACGAGGCCTCACTCCCCTCTGGGGACTCCAGAGGAAC
>SJYA01014707.1:0-10279 GCA_006410615.1 Neotragus moschatus
TCAAGAGGCAGGTCAGGTGGTCTGGTATTCCCATCTCTTTCAGAATGTTCCACAATTTCTTGTGATCCACACAGTCAAAGGCTTTGGTACAGTCAATAAAGCAGAAATAGATGTTTTTCTAAAATTGTCTTGCTTTTTTAATGATCCAGCGGATGTTGGCAATTTGATGTCTGGTTCCTCTGCCTTTTCTAAAACCAGCTTAAACTTCTGGAAGTTCACAGTTCATGTATTGCTGAAGCCTGGTTTGGAGAATTTTGAGCATTACTTTCCTAGATTGTGAGATGAGTGTAACTGTGCAGTAGTTTGCGCATTCTTTGGCATTGCCTTTCTTTGGGACTGGAATGAAAACTGACCTTTTCCAGTCCTGTGGCCATTGCTGAGTTTTCCAAAATATTGAGTGCAGCACTTTCACAGTATCATCCCATGTCTGAGGTCAGGGGCGGCGGCTGAGAGTGCTAGACTGGGACGTCGCAGGAGCAGCCAAGAGGAGCTACCTCATGCCTAAGGCCAAGGGCAGTGGCCAGGAGGAGCTACCCAACACCCAAGGCTAGGGGCAATGGCTGGGAGGAGCTATCCCGTGTCAGGGGCGGCGGCTGAAAGTGCCAGACTGGGACAGCACAGGAATAGCCGGGAGGATCTACCCCTTGCCTGAGGAGCAGTGGCTGCATGGGCGCAGAAGGGCCTAGAGGAGCTACTCCACGTTCAAGATCAGGAGGGGTGACAGTGAGGAGATATCCATCATCCAAGGTTTGCTGCGCTTTGCTGGAAGCCATGAAGAGATACTCCACGTCCAAGGTAAGAGAAACCCAAGACAGACGGTAAGGTTGCAAGAGGGCATCAAAGGGCAGACACACTGAAACCATAATGACAGAAAACTAGTCAATCTAATCACACTAGGTAATCCAAGTCTATGCCCCAACCAGTAACACTGAAGAAGCTGAAGTTGAACGGCTCTATGAAGACCTATAAGACCTTTTAGAACTAACATTCAAAAAAGATGTCCTTTTCTGTTAACTTAGAGGGGAGAATAAGAAATTCGCAAACTGCCCCCCACCACACACCAAAAAATATACCTGTAGAGATAATTCACTGAGAGCAAGGGCAAGATCCTATTTATCTTCAAAGATGCAACATAGACTTGGCTGCAGCAGAAGTTAGTTCAATAAATGAATATATGAATGAATGATAACAAGTATTCAGGTCTAGCTGTTTAATAAGAGGAAGCCTCTTGGACTCTTTTTGAGCTAGAACTTTGACACCACTGCTAGAGGGGCTTTCATATTTAAGTTGCACCTCTGATAGCTTTACCCAAACTACTCTTAAGCCCAAAATAACATGATAGATAAACTAGCAAGTTTCAGCTTTCAGAAAATAAATAAGTGATGGTAAACTAATTTTATTTTCCTTTGAATTATGTTTTATAGTTTTGACCATCCTAAAGTAAACTATGAAATAGGCTTATAATAATACTTATTATATTTTAGTGGGGCTTCCCAGGTGGCACTAGTGGTCAAGAATCCACCTACCAATGCAGGAGACACAGGAGACACGAGATGTAGGAAGATCCCTTGGCGTAGAAAGTGGCAACCCACTCCAAAATTCTTGTCTGGAAAATTCCACTGACACAGGAACCTGATGGGCTACAGTCCATGGGGCCACTAAGAGTCAGATACGACTGAACAACTGACCACATATTTCAGTGTTCCTTCTCCTCCCATTCATTACTGTTTGTGCAATTCTCTTATTGATGGAAGGCCATCTTTAGATAATACTACATGTTCTGCACCTTTCAGAAACCTTATGACTCTCCTCCACATTCACCCGGCTAAGAGATAATGATTTAGCTGATTAAATAAATTCATCTTGAAAAATCAAAAGATGAATATATTATCCAATCCAGGAAAAAACATACTTATATTTTCAAGAAGGCTTTTAGAAAATGAATACTTTAAATTCAAAAGTATTTCAAGCTGGAAATTTGGTGGAGAAAGCTCACATCACATTATGGTAAGTACTACAGAAACATATACTAAATCCAAAAATACATGATTTTTCATGCTGTTTTTTTCTTCAAATAAAAGGAATGGAAGAAAATTAAAATATCTCTAAGTCCTATAAGTAGAGTCAAAAGGCCATAAGGTTAAAAAATAAAACACAAACATACAGGTGTGCTGGGAAAAGGCCTTCCATATTAAAACATTGGAGACTTTTCAGAATAATAGCTGAGTTTTCCATTTTTGATCATTTTAATAACTTCAATAACAAAAATAACCCACTTCACATTTTTAATGCATGAAAAAGTCATGTGTAAATGAATTCTACTCAGTGATGTAACTAGGTTAGCAAGGAGAACCTGAAATTTAATGCTGATAAATGGAAAGTAATACAATGTGAGCATAAAATTATAAATATAACTGCATGACAAGATGCACACTTCACATGAGATATGTATTTGAAGCTATATCAGCAAGATGTGCCTTTTAAAACACAATCCAGAAAAAAATACATAAAATAAATGACAAGAGATTTAAGCAATCAAAGATTTTTTCCTGAGGTTTCTGTTTTTTGGTTATTAGGCAAATCTCTCTCCACATTTTGCAATAAAATATTTAGTAGGTAGACTCAATAACGGAGAAGGCAATGTCACCTCACTCCAGTACTCTTGCCTGGAAAATCCCCTGGACGGAGGAGCCTGGAAGGCTGCGGTCCCTGGGGTCGCTGAGGGTTGGACACGACTGAGCGACTTCACTTTCACTTTTCACTTTCATGCATTGGAGAAGGAAATGGCAACCCACTCCAGTGTTCTTGCCTGGAGAATCCTAGGGATGGGGGAGCCTGGTGGGCTGCCGTCTATGGGGTCGCACAGAGTTGGACACGACTGAAGCATCTTAGCAGCAGCAGCAGCAATGGCAGCAGCAGCAGCAGACTCAATAAGGACTCACAATTATTTTATCTAGGATTAAATGGCATGAGCTATGAGCATAATATATATTAAAAAAAAAAAGTGAACCTTACATCATGGTAGCCTCACAAAAATGTTGAGAAGAGTTTTACAAGAAAAAATGCTAAATATAGACTGATATCATGCCAACCTCAAATTGCTGTATTCAGCTCAATAAAAAGTGAAACGAACATTCATGAGAATGAAAATATTCAGAAAAGATGTCAAAAAAGCAAAAGGAAGCATAAAAATTACATGGCAATTCTACCTAAAGTAGTTTTTGAGAATAAATCTGCAGCTAGTCATAAACGAAACAAACCACACTGATAGTAAGAATCCGAAGAGAATGAACTACATTCTCACTTCTTTCATTAGGTTTGCATATGGGAATAAAATTTTCTTGAAAACTTAAGGTCAGTAATGACTTACTACAGAGAAAGCCTTATTTCCTTCTACTTTATACCCAGAAGAGAGCAAGGTTCTGTCAATCATGAAATGATTCTTCAAAAATTTATGTGTGTACACATACACGTAACTGTTAAAACCAATGCTTTTAGTGGTTGATAAAATTGAAGTTCCAGATGGATAACTACTCCCAGTTCACAAAAAAAATTGTCCTTATTTTTCCAACTCTATAAAGTATTAACACTCTTTCACTTATTCTTTGTATTTTATATGAAAATACTTCACCTATATTTCTCAATGAAATTAACAGTAGACATTAAAGAAATTAATTAAAGACATTAAAGACATTAAAGTAGACATTATTTTACCATCAAGACTCTAGAAATGTAATATAGATAAATAGAATCCATGTTAAAATTTCAAGGTGATATTTACCACTAACAACAGAACACTTGAGGTGTTATAAATTGATAAAATGAAGCGGTGAAGGAGGAGGCATGAAGTGATGCGTCACGACGGATGAGGCACAAGTCAGAACAGCCGACAGCAAAGGTCCTACTTTCAGCTACAAGGAAGCAGCCAAGAGCAGCTCGGGCATCTGCAGGCCTGACTCCCTGAGGATGATCTTTCCCTGAAGACGAAACACTGACATAGTCTCCACAAACTCCTACTGTAGAGAAAATTATACTCACTCACCAGTATTTTACACAACATGTATTACAGAGCAACAGACTTTATAGAGGCTTAATAAAAATGATTTATCAACTTGAATTAATAAAAATCTATGGTATATATAGCATTTTAAATTTAATATAAACAGCATCTACTTCCTAAATGTGAACATATACTGATAATAATTATTATTTTCATTATAATAATAAAATATAATTATACATATAGTCATTATTTAAAATGTTATTACAAGGAAAAAAAGGAGAAGAGATAGTAGACTTTGTTAAAAAGTATCTGTCCCAAATTACTACATTTAAACCTCACAACAAACTTTGGAAAAGTATGCCATGTTTATATCCATTCTTTCAGAAGAAACTGACTTAGAGAAACTTAATAGCCAAGAGCAACTGTTTGTCACCAGAGGAGAACACGTCAGTTCACCCCTCTCCAAATAAGGGCTATATTCATATATACCTTGCTCTCAGCACTGAGCAAGGTACTCAAGATGCAAATCCGAAGATATGGCTTCTGCATTTTACACACTCTAGTGAAGAGACCATAGAGCTCAGGCATACGTACAAATGTTCTATAAACACAGATGAAGGAAGAAATACAAAGAGCTCTAAAACAGAAAATGGGGGATAGAACCAAAAAATGAATGATAGCAGAACTTCTGACAAAAAGTTTATATTCTTAGTCTACTAGAAGGAGTTACAGCTCACATGTAAGGATCCTTCCTACAAAGATGAACCTGATATCTACTGTGGTGGTGGTGGTTTAGTTGCTAAGTCGTGTCCGACTCTTGCGACCTCATGGACTGTAGCCTGCCAGGCTCCTCTGTCCATGAGATTTTCCAGGCAAGAATACTGGGGTGGGTTGCCATTTCCTTCTCCAGGGAATCTTCCAGGAATCAAACCTGGGTCTCCTGCATTGCAGGCAGATACCTATTGTACCATACATCTAATAGGTCACAGGAAACAAAGCTTTGTAAGTGTAAAGCACTATGTAAAACATGTTTTAAAAAGGGAGTAAGATAACCCATCTGTGAGGCCAGCAAGTATTGGTTTCATGATGGTGACATTTTAGACATCATTTTACACTCAATACCTTATGCATTGCCTGACTCAAAATAGATGCTCAGCAACAACATTGAATTATAAGTGGTCTCAGTTTTATAGCTGCAATAATTCAAGTTTAGGAGTTTGTCAGCACCTGGTCAGACATTAAATTTAAGATCCAGGATTGAAATCAAAAGTTTTCTGACTTCAAAGTGTGGACTTTTTAAAGGCAATCCAAATAAGCGACTAAGACAGTGTTCATGAGAGAAACAAGAATTCTGGCAGTGAGAATCCTCCACTTGGTGGTGATTTTTAAAATGCTACCAAATTATAGCAAAATGAATACAGTATTGTAAAGCAAAACAAACTAAAAAATAAAAATTTAAATTTAAAAAAAAAAAAAAAAAGAAAAACAGACCTGAAAAAATCCAAATACTTGGATCTTCAGTAAGACAAATGTAAACTGTAAAACAAATATCCTTATTATGTTCAAGGGGGTAAAACCAGGCTTGTAAATTTCTGCAACAACTAGAAACTATAAATTTGNAAAAAAAAAAAAAAAAGAAAAACAGACCTGAAAAAATCCAAATACTTGGATCTTCAGTAAGACAAATGTAAACTGTAAAACAAATATCCTTATTATGTTCAAGGGGGTAAAACCAGGCTTGTAAATTTCTGCAACAACTAGAAACTATAAATTTGACAGAGATTTAAAAAGAACCAAATAAAACTTCCAAAACTGAAAAAATAAAAGAAAAGAAAATGCTACCAAGTAACTATGCTGACAGCCTATATAGGACCACTAATTAGGTGTCACTGTGGTTTGCTGTACATACAAATACAAACAATAAAGCTAAACATAGGTTAATCTTAATTATCTGGGTAAATAGCTCATAGAATTAGAACTTATATTGTAATACTGATATTAGAAGAATATCAGAGTTACAGTTCAAAGACAGAGAATTCAAAACCATAATGCATATACTCAGTAAAGGAACACTGCTTGTTACTAAAAGTTTGCTACTGAACAAGAAATTACTAAGTATCTTTCACTGTGAGAAATTACATCTTTGATGCCTTCTGAACAAGCGTCTGGAAGGCACTTAAAAATTTATCTCCTCTATAAGCTCTTTCCTCAAATGCTTTCTTTTTCAATGAAAGCCTCTCTGATCCCTTATTTAAAATTTTATACCCCACTGCCTACACCTACTTCATCACTTTTTTTATTCTTAGCACTTAATATCTAATATATTATGTATATTTTAAATTTTTAACTTATTTCCTCTGCTAGAATATAAGCCCTACAAAAAGAGATCTTACTGAATGAATTAATGAAGCAAAGTTTCTCATTTTGAAGACAGAAAAAATAGAGTTGAGACTTGCTCTATGACTTCTCAGGCCTGGACCCAAAAAAGATCTCATGGTCCTGTCACATTCTTAAAAGAATTTCTTAAGTTCATCTCTTATATAGACTATTATAAGGATGAAGGTCTTTAATTCTAGGTAAATCATAATTATTTAATTCTTGGAATCATGTCTAACAGTGTCAGGAAACAGTAGGAATCCTCAACAAACTTAAATAGAGATTTCAGAAATGTTTGTGTGGGTCTGATACACAGGTCAAAAGAATCGAGGAATTATCCAAAGAAACTGAGAATATCCTTCAAATAGAACATAGCCTAAGAGAAGAGGGAACCAAAATGTTGACTTTGACCTATTCAAAGAGATTTAGTCACAGAAGAAGAAAAATGATCAGTGAAGAGTGGAACCAGACACTCTAATTACCTTGAGTCTTTCTGTGAGTCCTACCGAACAAAGCGTTGCAAGGACACTTGTATCTAAAATGGAAGGAACTATCTCAACAAAATGACTAAAGCCTTAGAGCACAAACAGAAACCTTACAGTAAAGTGTGACAGAAAAAGTAAAGGGAGAGCATCTGAGGAGAAGACATTCTTGTCTAGCTCAGTAATATATTACCATAGAAAAAGCCAGCGGCCTCCAGTGCTGCAGCTGGAGACAGAGGGAAACCCTGAAAGGATAAAGAATAACCTGAGGGATCCAGTGGCAGCCATAGGATATTACTTAGGCATATTATTTGAATGTACCATTACTCAGCAAAAGGCTTAGAATCAGGAAAAGGGGAAAGCATTACTATAGGCCAACTAAGAGCTGATTTGTACCCTGACTGAATTTGCGATTGAACACATGTAAAATAGCCTGTCTGGGACACCTCAGACTAAACTTAGGGAGCATTTTTCCCAAAGGCTGAGAACATGAATGAACTAGAAAGTTGCAATAAAAAAAATAAATTTATGCTAATACTGTTAACCACTGGATAATGAGGCCTATAGAAACTCATGTCAATTAAAGAAGTACAAAAATAAATTAAAATTTGTATAAAATGAAGCCTAATTCTCTAACTTTGACACCTGTATCAAAGGAAAAAATCCACAATGTCATACTTTTAAAATTAAACTTATTTGATATGCATTCCACAAATAGAGTGATAAGCAGAAAATTCAATAAGAAAATTAATATGAACCAGAGAACAAGGCAATGGCACCGCACTCCAATACTCTTGCCTGGAAAATCCCATGGACGGAGGAGCCTGGTAGGCTACAGTCCATGGGGTCACCAAGAGTCGGACACAACTGAGTGACTTCACTTTCACTTTTCACTTTCATGCATTGGAGAAGGAAATGGCAACCCACTCCAGTGTTCTTGCCTGGAGAATCCTAGGGACGGGGGAGCCTGGTGGGCTGCTGTCTATGGGGTCGCACAGAGTCGGAAACGACTGAAGCGACTTAGCAGCAGTAGAGAACTCAGGCTGAAACTCAATCTATAATATATTGTAATAGTAGGTGGAAGTTAGAAAATACCATGTAAATATTGCAAATACTTTAGTGAACAGTTTGTCAAATATATATTACCAGGTAATTATCTTAAGATATAGAATATTTTCATTATCCTAAAATTACCAAAATGCCCCCTTTGCAGTTAATATTCTCTATCTTCCCCTCCCTCAGGCAACCACTGATCTTATTTCTAACACTGTGAGTTAGTATTGCCTGTTTTAGAAGTTCATAGAAACAAAAACATATCTAATCTTTTTCTCTGGCTTCTTTAGGTAAGCATACATTTTCTGAGATTTATTTGCATTCTTGGTCTATATTGCTATATAGTATTCCATTACAAGAATACACTAAAATGTATTCATCTGATTAGGGGTTTCCCTGGTGGCTCAGTCAGTAAACAATCTGTCTGCCCTGTGGAAGATCCAGGTTTGATCCCTGGGTCAGGAAGATCCCTCAGAGAAGAGAATGGCTACCCACTCCAGTATTCTTGTCTGGAGAATTCTACAGACTGAGATGCCTAGTGGGTTACAGTCCATGGGATCACAAAGAATCAGACACAACTGAGGGATTAACATGTGTGTGCCTGCACAGTAGCTTCAGTTGTGTCCACACGTTCTCTATTAAATTCATTTTTGAAGCAGTCTGCTTGTTTAAAATAACAGCATGGTTTCTTTTCCTGTGAAGTTAAGGGAGGGGGAAACTGCTTACTGGTTGAGAGTAACTGTTAAAGCATAGAAGACTACAAATATCTCATAAAAACAAGTTGCAACCCCAGCTACAGGTAACAGCCACACCAATCACAATTGGCCAAGGGAGAAATATCAATAACCTCAGACATGCAGATGACACCATCTTTATGGCAGAAAGTGAAGAGGAACTAAAGACTCTCTTGATGAAAGTGAAAGAGGAGAGTGAAAAAGTTGGCTTAAAGCTCAACATTCAGAAAACTAAGATCATGGCATCTGGTCTCATCACTTTATGAGAAATAGATGGGGAAACACTGGAAACAGTGTCAGATTTTATTTTTTTGGGCTCCAAACTCACTGCAGATGGTGACTGCAGCCATGAAATTAAAAGACGCTTACTCCTTGGAAGGAAAGTTATGACCAACCTAGATAGCATATTCCAAAGCAGAGACATTACTTTGCCAACAAAGGTCCGTCTAGTCAAAGCTATAGTTTTTCCAGTGGTCATGTAAGGATATGAGAGTTGGACTGTGAAGAAAGCTGAGCACTGAAGAATTGATGTTTTGAACTGTGGTGTTGGAGAAGACTCTTAAGAGTCCCTTGGACTGCAAGGAGATCCAACCAGTCCATTCTGAAGGAGATCAGCCCTGGGATTTCTTTGGAAGGAATGATGCTAAAGCTGAAGCTCCAGTACTTTGGCCACCTCATGCGAAGAGTTGACTCATTGGAAAAGACTCTGATGCTGGGAGGGATTGGGGGCAGGAGGAGAAGGGGACGACAGAGGATGAGACGGCTGGATGGTATCACTGACTCGATGGACGTGAGTCTGAGTGAACTCCGGGAGTTGGACAGGGAGGCCTGGCGTGCTGCGATTCATGGGGTCGCAGAGTCAGACATGACTGAGCAACTGAACTGAACTAACAATCACTGCAGACGGTAAGTGAAGCCATGAAATTAAAATATGCTTGCTCCTTGGAAGAAAATCTCTGATCAATCCAGACAGCATATTAAAAAACAGAGACATTACTTTGCCAACAAAGGTTCGTCTAGTCAAAAGTATGGTTTTTCGTAGTTGTGTATCGACATGAGTTTTGGACTATAAAGAAAGCTGAGGGCCAAAGAATTGATGCTTTTGAACTGTGATGTTGGAGAAGACTCTTGAGAGTCCCTTGGACTGAAAGGAGATAAACCTGTCAATCCTAAAGGAAATCAGTCCTGAATATTCATTGGAAGGACTGATGCTAAAGCTGAAACTACAATACTCTGGCCACCTGATGTGAAGAACTAACTCACTGGAAAAGACCCTGATGCTGGGAAAGATTGAATGCAGGAGGAGAAGGGGACAACAGAGGATGAGATGGTTGGATGGCCCCACTGACTCAATGGACATGAGTCTGAGCAAGCTCTGGGTGTTGATGATGAACATGAAGCCTGGTGTTCTGCAATCCACGGGGTTGCAAAGAGTCAGACACGACTGAGCATCTGAACTAAACTGAAAGCAGTGACAATATGTCCCTTTGGCAGACAGGACACTTTGACAAGTGAATCAAATCAGAAAACATGGAGTTGAATTCGACAACGCTGTTCAAACCTAATCATGTATCTCCTAGTCTGTATATCTCTACAAATACATTAGGCATAATCCTGTTTCAATATAAATG
>SJYA01014710.1:0-10272 GCA_006410615.1 Neotragus moschatus
AGAACTGCGTGCGAAGGCTTATGAAACAGCATGGCTGGTCTGATGCATTGACTCCTGGAACGACAAAATAAATAGAGTCTAGCTCGCCCTTTTCTTTGTCCCTGCCGCAAGGAGAAAGTGCGCGTCACTAGGCGTTCACAAGCATACGCGAATGGGGCTACGGGCGCGTCATTCGCTGGTAAATTTGCCGTGAATGGTCTATACTCCTCCGGCTTCTTTCCATCAGCCGGGCCCATGGAGAGGAAGGTCCCACAATCCTATTGCTCGGCATGCTTCCCAACAAACCACGACGCGTATGCATGTCTTGATACGCACGTATGTAGCGACGTGTAGAATTATATCAGGGACGGTCCAATCCTGGCATGCGTACTCCGTGCCTATATCTTGTACAACGGCGAGGTTGCCTTTCACACGCCTCCCCTGACATACCTTTGATGGTAGGACGTTCGGCTCTAACCCCGTGTTTTTCTACTGGTTGCTCGAGGCGTTCTTGCATGTTTACTCCTGTTAGAGCCGACGAAGCCGTTACTTCCGACTGCGTAGGTCTAGTATTTTCATTTTTCAAGACGTCAAGTGTCATCAACGCATAGCCACCAGACCCTGCGCTGCTGCGAATGTGCACCTCCGCCTTCCCTGGGCAGTGAACCTTCACCTCTCCCTCGTGGTAATCGGTCTGCCCGAGTCGTTCAAACGACACCACCTACGGCGAGGAGTAACAGAGCATTAGCGAAAAGGCACGAGTTCCTGGACAGGTAGAAGAGGACGGCGGCCGGTAGGCCTCAGCGTCTCAAGCGACACCACCTACAGCAAGGAGTAGCGAACAACGGCATAGAAAAAGCAGGAGTTCATACAGACGCGGAACGGGCACGCCTACCACCCCCTGCTTGAATATCTGACAATGATACTGTCTATCCGTCAAGGAGGGGTACAAATGACTGCGTACAAACCCATCTACGTGCTATATATCAGCTATGGAGAGTTACGGATCACTGCGTACACACGCATGTAACGACTGACGCGCGAGCCACAGGCATGCAGAAAGCCGCGCACAGCTGTGTAGAACGCCAGTGGCTCTTTGATGTTGCCTCCTATGAGGTCTTTGAAATCAACCCGTCAACGCCAGGCGGCTGTATGCAGTTGGCGCACAGCTCTGGGCCTCGTGCTCTGGAGTGTGGATGTGGCCCGATGAAAAGGCGAGGGATCTGTTTGCGTAAGTACAATTCCAGATGATGTGTAGTGCGCGGCCTTCTTTAGACCGTGTCTAAAGTCCTATTTGAGAATACTCTAGTTCCCACCTGATGCTATACATATATATATATGTAGCCATAGTAACCAGTGAAGTGACGCTATGGCTTCGATCTGGAACATTCGGAAATGTGAAGTGCGCGGCCATCTTTAGGTTGTGTCTAGAGTGCTTTTTGGGAATACTCATAATTCTCACGTCATGCAACTTACATATAATTCGCCGGCAGCCAGTGAAGCGACGCGATGGCGTCCATCCGAAAGATCTGATTTACTATCGTTGTGGTGTATGTACAGCCTGCCTTGCCTGATGTGTAGGCGTCATCCACTACCGCAAGCACAGCGTGTGATCCCTTCCGCCTGACGACGTGGCAACACCCACGGCATGGGACACCATGCACCTACCGGCGACGAAAGACTTACGGGAACCTCACTCTCTTCCATGCTTCTACTCCGTAGGAGGTAGATGTGGAGAATCAGGACCACGGCGAGGAGTTGTGCTCCGAGCACAACGAGCCACCTGGGCAGAATTCCGCCAAGCGTCGACATGAATTAGTACGGGGAGAGGGACTACTACGGACGTTACTCGGCGCAAGACTTGGCACAGCACCTCATGCGCCCGATTCCTATCCAAAAGAGGGCAGGAAAACAAGCGTCGTCTCTTTGACCTGAATGAAATGCGGGAATAGGCAGCACGAGGGGGGGCTGCAGGCCGGGGCGGTCCGCGTAGCGTGTGCAACGGGGCCACTCTCTCTGCCAGCCAGCGCTGGCGGGCCGGGGCTGCCTTCTCTCTCTTGCCTGTGCTCGTGGGCGCTGCGAACGAGAGACAGAGATAAAGACGTGCCCAAAAGGGCAAAGTCCGCTGGCGGCTCCCTCGTGACGTACGGCGGAGGAGAGACGGACTGCAGAAGCCCCGTAGCAGAGTCCGATTGGCACCTTTGGCGGCAGCCAGCCACAACGCAGCGCCCGGTTCGTACGGGTGTCGGGCTGTTAAAAAGCCCAATCCTCGATGCAATACTTAGGACGAGGCAGCCAGACACGACGCACGAAGGGCAACTGCAGCCAGAAGTCAACAACGATGCACGAAAGATGTGGAAGGGTCGTCCGCGCCCCCGCGGCGGGCTGTCACGATGCCTTTGCACGGAAAAGTCTAGACACTCCGGCGGAGACACAGACGGTATCAAAATTTCGTTCCCGCTAGACAATCAAGATTTAAGGCCCGTCGAATGCGGAGTCTTCCCGCCATGGGAAGCCTTCGGCGGGTTTGTCCTAACGTAGCAGTAGCCAAAGTCACCGCACGCGCCTACGCCGTACAGTTAGCAGAGTGTGAGACACAACCGCCTTGAACGTTTGCTTGCCACGAAGTGATATTATGGTATCTTGGCCGCCGGGCTCCCCAACATCATCATTAGGCAGCTGGCGCCGGGCAGCAAGCAGGGTTGGCATCTTGAAGAACTATGAACTGTCATTGTCCAGAATGCGACGGCGTCTGGCACATCGCGCAGGTATCAAGGGCTGACGCTGCGGCCCGCGCTGCGTGCGTGCCACGCTGGTGCCTTACATTGACTATCGTGAATGACACTTTGCTAACAGTTTGCTTCGCCCCGGAATGTTCCTCCTGTAACCGCCGCTCTCTGCAAGCTGAAGACAATGGCGTCGCTGGGGAATGAAAACGCAATTATTCCCTCGAGTACGTACGCGCGTGGTGCCTGTCTGAGTTCGTTCATCTCACCTCTTCCGTTCGGGGTGCCGCTCCTGATTTCCAGCCGTGCTATATCATTGCAACAGCTAGTACGGCTTTGCGACTTGCTGGACTTTGATAGGGTATTTTTCTTGCTTTGCAAGAAGCAAGTGCAGCCACATTGCGTAGTGAAGAGGCGTTGTCCTGTGGACACTTCTTGGGCCGGGCTCGGCGTTTATCGAGACTTTTCCATGCAGCCTGGGAGGTAGTAGGTTGGTCCTCTGTTCTCATATACTAAGGGCCGTAAAAACTGTGTCTAGCGCTATTCGTTTCTCTGCAGCAAGCAGACGCCACCACTCCGAACTGATAGGCGCCTAAGGAGACCCTCGTGGCCGGGCTGTGTTTCTCTAGAGCGTGCCGACAACTTCCCAAACCATGATGAGGACTTTCCTCCCTTTTGCGAGAAGCAGACGCTGCCACATTGCCTCGGTAGGCGGGGTGCCCTCCCATGAACTCTTCGTGGCCAAACTCTGTGTCCCTGTAAAGCCTAACGGTAGCCTGATAAATAGCTAGAGTCGCCAGCTGAGTGCGGAAGTGGCGTGGAGACGGGATACAGCGTTGGACTGTGCTGTAGAATCGGGCGCAGAGCGTGCTCAAGAGGCGTCAGCTGTACAGAGTCCCGCAGGGGCGTCAGCCGCGTTTCTAGCCAAAGGCCTGCAGATCAAAGCGTTCAATGTAGTGCAGCAGCGACGGGGCGCGACACCTATATGCCCCCCAAGAATCACGCTAAGGTAACGTTATACTTCTACTTAGACAGAGCACACACAGAAGGCACCATCCGCTTCGCTGCAGATAAATCTAGACAAAGTGGTGTGGGTTTTCGGCGTCTTCCACTCCTTCGTTGAAGTTCTGTTTGTGCTAGGCCCTTCGGTTTCACCGCTTTCCAAAACAGTTCGGCTCACGACTCGTCGAAACGGTACACTAGGCTTACTTGAACACATACCCTTCGCCTACAAACTCAAGGACTGTAGCGCACGTGGGCGGGGCACGCAATTTGGAGACTGTTTAGTAGGGCACATGCTGTTTTGTACACGAAATATGGCCACACAGGTCTGTGCATATCTGCGCGCCTTGCGAACATATGAACTAGGCGCACAGGTGTTTCAGCACGGGCCGGGAGCCTCTCTACGTATCTGCCTGTGCAAGTCCGCGCGATAAAGGGGCCCACATGAAAACCTGCAGCATGTGTACACGCTAGCCGTGGGAAACCACACACGCCGCTAGTTAAGTACTCACTGGACATAAGGGTGCACCGTACAGACTCGCGCAGTACGTAACCGTGAGCTCAGAGCTTCCCCGCACAGGCGCAGGCGCACAGAACGCCTATGTAGGGCGTTGTCCCCTTTACGGCGGCGGATGCTAACCGACCCCATAGTCCTAAACGGGGTGCGCCGTAGCACACCGTCCAGGATTGTCAGGTCGCTGTCTGGTGCGCGCTCCTCCCTTCCCTACCGTGAGTGGTACTCGACATCTGGCGCGCACCACTATTGAATATCACGCGGCTGGTGAGCTGTGTAGTCTCCACACCGTTTACCGAGCGACTACTGTAGCGTCGGATATGCCGTTCATTTGGCAGAGACCGTATTGCGGGCGTAGATGACTGCTGATGCTGCAGCAAAGGCGCCTCTGATGTTAGCGAGCTACACCCGGGGGAATAAACGCTTCTAAGTACGGCCTCTGTGGCTCTAAAAGGATACCACTGCAAAGTAATACGGTCCAGATACTGTTCTGCTTGTAGAGGAGAGACGCTGACGGTTGCGGAGTGCAAGTAAGCGGCCGAAGAAAACACAGTCGAGGGTGCGTCTTATCTACTCTGGCCGAAGCTGCGTTTTGTTCTTTGCGAAGAGCAGGTCTCTTCAGAGGATTCAGCTGCTGAAGCGAGATTGTGAGAGAAGGTCCGCACGACACGCTGCAGTTTCTCGTCTTTGCGGCTTTCTGCTCGGAGTAGAAGTTAGCATCCGCCGAGGCTCATCCGTGTATGACATTACAGGGAAGCACACCCGGAATTCAGGCGTCTGCCATGCGCGGGCACACTCTCTTCGTGACTGAATAGGTTGCATTTCTTGCGGGCGTTTATGGGATACGCGGCATTGGACGCCTCATTTATAATCCATTCTGTTCCCTCGCACGATGCCGCACCAGTACCGGCGTAGTTAACGCGGGCGAGAAGTGTTCACGCCCACACTACGGCGCCGAACACCGTAGGTTACCACTACGTGAGCGCGGTCGCGCCGGCGCTTGTTCTTTCGCGATAAACAGCACAAGTAAACTTCCAGGCGCAGCATTCAAAAATCCGGCAGGAGGCACTCAAGAAGTAGCAGCCTAGCAGCAGTTGAGCGGCAATATTAACAACGTCGCCCGTAGATGCGGTAACACAGCAGCCTGGGTGGTGGAAAGAGAGCAACGGGGCGGACAAAGGACAAAGGCACACTGATAAGCCAGCGTGGCCTTCAGTCCCCAGGGCAACTAGAGCTGTTCTGACCTTCAGCAGCGGCTGCACCGAGGGATCGGCCCGTGCTCCGTGGCGACAAAGCCACCCCGCCTTGTACAACACCCAGATGTTGGCATTCTCAGAAGTAGGAGGCAAACAGACGCGCGACGTTTTCAACGAGGGCGTACGAATACGTATCTCACCTTGAAGTGCGGCCTCTCTACTCCGTAACATGAGTAAGAGCTGGACTATCCGCTCGCGTACGTGGGCCAGACCCCGGTCTTCTTCCCGTGGAAGCACGTGCAGCTACTCCCTTCGCGTGGTGTCAGGCGCACCAGCGACATATTTGCGAGCGCGGCAGCGACCTGTCAATGATTGTTAGCGCCTACGCTGCCAAGGATTGCCAGGGACGCGAGTGTGTGCCGGCGACAGCAAGCTGTATCGCGCGGCAGCAATGTACGCAAAACGAGCACTAGTTACGAACTGTCTACAAAAGCCAGGGGCGTCAGGGGCCGTCGCGCCAGCGTCTATAACCCGGATTCAGCATAGGCCTTCGGCCAGCAGCAATCTAAAGAGAAACATTGATAGCGGCCGCTGTGTTTGAATAGTCGCCGTCCAAGTAACCGCTCGGCACGTGCAGGTATAGACCATGACAGCAAGGGACACGGCAGATAAAGAGATGCAGGCAGCACCCCGAATAAAGTGGTGGAGCTCTCCTTCCAAAACAAACATTTGCGGACTCGGGCAGAAGTGCTCTAACACAGCAAATGACCAAAATCACAATGCGCATCTTTCGCGGCGACGTCCAGGAACAAGTGGGACTTTAAACTCGATGGAACGGCGGTATTTGGGAAATGAGACTGACAGGATCGCTGCTTCCCCCGTTCGCCTCTCCTACGCTGCAGAAGACAGCAGTTACTCAGCCCACCATACAAAAGTGTGCACGCTGCTTCCTTATCCGGACTCTTGTACCCTCTTCTGAGACAGCGTCGTCTCAAAGGAGTGTGCGTGCTCGGCCCATCAAGTAGACTGTTCACAATGCTTCCTTACACCATCTTTCGCATCTGTCCTCGTGAGCACTGGTCGTAAGGAGTGCAATTACCCAGCTGATCTTGTAAAGTGCTCACAGTTCCTCCGTTACACGTCCTTCCGCCTGTACTCCTGAGCGCGCTGCCGTCGTAGAAAATCGCAGTTGCCTCGCTCATTACCTACGATGCTCACCCTGCTTGAAGACCCGCAGGTTTAACCACAGGCGTACATGTATACGTTGTGTGAAATGCATGCGGCTTGTGGACTGACAGCAGTGTTGCCTCCCCTTGGCTGCCTGGGGTACCGCTGACCTAAAGGAGTGCAGCTACTTCGCTCATCATGTAAAGTGTCTGAACAGAACCGCGCTGGTAACCGCAGTGCACGGTACGCGTACTGGAGGATGATAACTAGCGAATAGTGGGCCGCCCCTCAACACACGCCATCCGGGCGGCCACGGGTTTGCTCACCTGCTTACTCCACGAGCAGCGCGTAGGAGTAAAGAAACGTCAACGCCTAGGCAGCGAAAGCATCAGCGACAGCGCAAACAGCAGAGCAACAGCAAGGGCAGCAGTCTGGAGCAGGAGCCCGCGGCTCGGCAGTCTGTGCCCACCCAGAGAGCAGCAGCTGCTTACCGGCTACTGACGAGCAGCGCGTGGGCGGAGTAGACACGCCGTGCCTGCTCGTGTATAGTCGGCGCTCCCAAGAAACCTAATGTGCCATGAATAAGAAAACTCAGTTATACAAGGCTATTCTGAAAAAGCGAGTGGGCCTCTGTGTCGGTGTGCGGATTCAGGTATAGCGCTTTTTTCCACGTCTGAAAGGCCGTCCCCGTGGGTCCCATTGCAGACAGGGAGATGCGCAAACACATCGTGAAGCTGTAGGTAGAAGAGAAAATACAGTAGGTGAACTCATCTCTCGAGAGAGCTGCCCGCCTTCGAAAAAAGGAATGTACGCGGCACTGCCTCTGTGGACGCCTAATGCATATACAGATACAGACTCAACAACGAGAGAGAGCAAAAAGCGACATTCGTCCAGTGGCAAGCACGTCTTCTTCTCAGAAGAAAAAAACATTCTCTGCGTGCCCTCTCTGAACGCCTACGACATTTATTGCTTTGAAGGGGAGATGATACAGAAGGCGTATTTCATCGTCCCACAAAGCCCGCCCCCCTCAAAATAAATTACACTTTCCGCATCGCCTCTTTCAACGCTTGCGGAGACTCACGACTATATGCGCGGCCTTCCTGCCCGCGCACTTACTTCTTCCGATTCAGGTGTCAACGACCCATACACATATACATATATATATATATCATCAGGAGACAGAGCTCCAGGTGAAGAAGTCCTTCAGTCCCGCCAAAGCCGCCCGTAACTTCTGCATACTGCGTGTGTTGTGGTGAATGCGTAGCCGCGTGTCACCGTAGTGCGTCGTCACGAGGCCGAGGCGACCATGGAACGTGCCCGTCGTCAGTCTGCAATCTAGGGCAACGGGGCCTGAGGACACAGTGACGTCATCTGGCCATAGCCCTATATGCTCGGATCCTCCTCTGCGTGGTCCGCAGACAGCCAACACTTACATCCTTCTCTTACCTTGTAAGAAAAGAGTCATCTGGAGTTCCAAGCAGAAAATTTTACCGCTCCACCGCAGTCGCCGGCAATATCTACACATTGCGTGCATTAAAATGCATGTAGACGCGCTGCTGCCAGGTATTATCCGCCGCGGTGTCCCGGGCAAAGCTGACTGTAATAGGGGGTTTCCTTGTTGTCAGCCTCGTCCGTTCATACCGGCGAGGTGTACAGACACTGGAATCAGCTAGCGATAGCTTTACAGGCTGGGCCTACGTCTCGCCCGGAGCCGGCCGTTGCACGCTCCTCTGGCAGTAGCGGACGAAGAGAGTGACCCGGGCTTCCGGGCGGAACAGACACTGCTGATATCATCTAGCCGTAGTCTTATGCAGCGATTTCCCCCTACGTCTCGCAAAGAGCCAGCCGTTGCATCCTCCTCTTGCTGTGGTGGACGAAAAGAGTCACCTGGCGTTCCAGGCGGAACAATGCAGCAGCAGTCCGCTGCAGCCGCCGATAGCAGCCTCACGGGTAATAAGATACATGTTAACGTTCTGCTGGCAGGTATATGCGGCGGTGTCCGCTCTGCGAGGGGAGAGGATGAGTTTCCCCCCCATCAGCTCCATTCGTACGCCGACGGTGTGTAGGGACACTGATGGTACCATCTAGCCAGAAGGCTACGCAGTTCACCTCTACGTGATCCCACGGAGAGCGGACCCTTATATCGTCCTCCTACTGCGCGAGAAGGGAGTCACCTAAAGTTCCCCGCAATAAATTCCACTGTTGCGCCGCAAAGAAGGCGGACAGCATTTCTATAAAAGTGCGCTAGCGGAGAGACATGTGAAGGAGATGCAGCCAGGGACTTGCCGCATAATCCCCCGCGGAGCTGCCGGAAGTTGTGTGTTTCACCAACCTCAGTCTCCATTTCACGGCGACGGGATGTACAGACACTATAGATTTCATCATATCATCCTCATCATCGCCATAGCCCTGTACCCAGGGGTCCTCCTCTGCGTCCGAGCAGAAGCCGGCCTCTACATGCTGGATGACGCGACCCCCGTGAAGCTCCAGGTGAAGAATTTCACCATTCGCGCCTAAATCGCCGACCACGTTTCATATCGTGTGTGTGGGCGAAAAAGGTGATTGTGCTGCCAGGTGTATCTGTTCTTCTTCTTGTCTGTGGGTGTGCCAGTCATCGGCCTTGATGATTTCACAGCGACGAGGTGTACAGAGAATGACAGCTTCAGCCCTGTTATGCGGGGGTGACCAGCGTCCCTGTTTGCGTATTAGGCCCTCGTATCGGACGGGATACCAGTCCTGCACGACCGTTTCCCCCGTCCCACCTAGGATCAGACGATTCATTTTCGCGGCACCTCTTCAGGTCTTTCTTCAGCGCAGGACGTCATTATGTGGCTACATCTGGTACTCCTCTACGTTCCTTCGTGTGTGTCATGCTCTGTATAAAGCGATTTACCAATCACACACTTTTTTCCTTTTCTTCCCAACTACCGACTCTTCACTACCTGCACTCTCTCTTCCGAGGGAGACGAAACGCGCTTTTTCACAGCGGCCTATGCTCGAGGATAACTTACACACATGTATGCATATATATATATATATATATCTATAGTTCTATGTACATATGCATCCATGTCTATCCTACTGACGTTTCCAATGTATGACTCGTGTGCCGCGGCGTCGTGCGCAGCGTTGTGAGACATTTATTGCAAAGGGATCCATTGTCCGCTGCCTCTGATGAAGTCGGAGACGGCCTCTTGTACTGCGTATGTCTGTTTGTATGCGGTGTGTAGGGTCGGTCACTCAGCTGATGCATGACATCCGCTTCCATATGTGTAAACAAGCGATATGTGTATATATGTATGTATATGTACATTACCACGGCACGCCCACCACACTGGACCCTGGACTCTCGCAGCCTGCTTTGATCTCATTTTTCTGCCTTTCCACAAGCCAAACACCTCTTCCTTTCTCATCAGGCAGGAGGAGAGGAATAGAGGAAGTGGGTGAGAGCATGACCTATCATAGAATCAGTAACACCACTGCGCAGTCAGTAATAGTTCACACGTGTGTCGGGTCTACTACAGAACTTTTGGCGAGCGGGAACCCCTGACAAGTACCCGACGAAACACAGCGACATCGGCGCCGCACATTTGCATCGATATACCTAGGTTTTTGCGTGCATACACATGTATGTATAGTCATACGCATGAGCAAAGAGAAACTACGCAAAATCAGTCACATAGGCCAA
>SJYA01014711.1:0-10093 GCA_006410615.1 Neotragus moschatus
GCCCCCAGGCTCCTCTGTCCATGGGATTCTCTAGGCAAGGATACTGGAGTGGGTTGCCATTTCCTTCTCAATAATTGGGTGGCTTGTAGGATCTTGGTTCCCCAGCTGCTACTACTGCTGCTAAGTCACTTCAGTCGTGTCCGACTCCGTGCCACCCCATAGACGGCAGCCCACCAGGCTCCGCTGTCCCTGGGATTCTGCAGGCAAGAGTACTAGAGTGGGTTGCCATTTCCTTCTCCAGTGCATGGAAATGAAAAGTGAAAGTGAAGTTGTTCAGTCTTGTCTGACTCTTTGCGACCCCATGGACTGCAGACTACCAGGTTCCTCCATCCATGGGATTCTCCAGGCAAGAGTATTGGAGTGGGTTGCCATTGCCTTCTCCACTTGGTTCCCCTACCAGGGATCAAACCTTTGTCCTCTGTAGTGAAGCACAGAGCTGTAATCATTGGACCACCAGGGAAATCCCTTATGAAAACATATATACACATATACGCTCATTGGTGGTTCAGACGGTAATCCGCCTGCAATTCAGGAGACCTGGGTTCAGTCCTTGGGTTGGGAAGATCTCCTGCCTAGAGAATCCCCATGGACAGAGGAGTCTGGCGGGCTACAGTCCATGGGGTCACAAGGAGTTGGACACGACTGAGTGACTCAGCACAGCACAGCGTCACGGTTTCTGACTGAGGCAGGCAGAGCTGTTGGGGACTGAAGTATCTTGACCAAGGCCACGTTGCCTAGGGTTTTTGTCACATCTAGTAGACATATTGTTTGGTGTCCAGAAGCAGACTTTGTATTGGCAGTGGTTCTGAACTTAACAGTTTTCTAAGATGAGAATCAGAAGCAGCCTTCCCACTGTTTTGCATACGACTTGCCTTGTTAGGATGGGGTCGTTGGAATACTGCCCTGTTAATCCTGGGTATTCTGTGTTTCCATAAGATTTTCACTCCTTTGGGAATTCTCTCAAAAGTAGATGCCAAGTTCAACTTCAAGGATATGAAGTCAGGTGTAGACGGCAAATTCTGGCATTAATTTTCAGACCTTGAGAACCACTGAGAGTCTTGGATGTGTCTCTTGGTAATGTAGCTTTTCAGCTGTAACAAATTCTTTCTTGTCTTTGAGTAGATCTGGTGGGCTAGCTCACTGTATTTTAGGCTCTAAGACCACGTTCACTTAAGGTTCTCTTTGAAAAGGCCAGTGCACCTTTTCTGTAAATATATTAAAGATGGAACCTCTTGTTGTTTTTCCAAGTATGTATAAGAAGAAAAGACATCTGATAAAACGAGCTCCGGATTATAACATTAGCAGGACCAGTGTCTGCCAGACAGTATTCTGGAGAACGAGCAAGTCAGGGACTCTGCATGTGTAGTGAAGGGTGAGTCGGTCATCTATTTTCATCATAGTTCTTTTCTAGTATTTTACTGCAAAGAATTAAAACATGAGTCATTGGCTCTAAGAGGAAAAATGGCGGGCAAAATCAGTTTAGTTTGGCTGCCTTGGGCTGTGGTCTTCTGTGGCTTGCAGGCAGTGTTGAGAAAATGTACCTCTGAAATGAGTAGATAAAATCTTTTGGAGAACTCGGATGGCTCTTCAGTGGGAGTGTAACTTTATCTTTATTCACGTATTATTTTATGAGATGTCAGGTGGATTCCTTTAACCCCAGGCACAGAGGACAAGGTTACTTGACCCAAGGTTTCTCACCAGATGATGGGATCAGAAATGTAACTTAGACTGTGTCCTTTGAATCTCTTAAAATCTCGGAGGGCTTTTAAACCTCCTCTGGATCCCTAAATGGAGATCTTTAGTTGTCACGTGCACGTGAGACAAGGAAATAGGCTATGTCAGAAGAATAAAAGGTCCCTTGACGGCGTCCTTTTGCATTATTATAAAATGCTTGATGAAGCTGAATAGCTCTTCCCTCAAGGAAAGTGGAATTTAGGAAGCTAATTTTAATGCTGCAGAGTGCATCCCCCCCAAATAAATAGCGTAAAGTAAATTAAAAATCTGACTTTAAAATTACATGAAAATATGCTTTAAAAAATGATATATCCTGTCTTTTTGTCCCAGCTTGGGAAAAAATTACCTTTTAAAGAAAAAAGTGCATTCCACCAGTGTCATCTACTCAAGTCAGTGGTTTATCTGTCCAAGGAGGAAATATGATGTAGACTTAGACTGAATACAGTGTGGGATGTTGGTAGTGATTTGAAGACATGGAATCTACCTTGTGGCTTAGCCATCATGCTCTCTCCAGCTTCCACACCATCTGCATTTTCTTTTATCCAGTTTTTTAACTTGTAAAAGTGTATTGATCACTTGCTCAGCGTGGGCTGTGGTTCTGCTAAATTCTTGACGTGGATGAATTCATTTAATGTGCCCTGTAGTTTTATACACTGGGTGCCATTCTCATGTCTGTTTCACATATGAAAATAGAGTCCTGGAGAAGTGAAGTCACGTGTCTGAGTTCACACAGCTGGGCAGTGGTGGAACCAGGGTTTGAACCCAAAGATATTCAGCTGTATGAAGCTAGAATCCATTTGGAGGCAACGACAGTAGCTTGTGTTACAGGAGGTGAAGGTAGAATCCGTGCGGAAAGCTTTGGGAATGTGTATTTGCCTGTCCCGAGAGGGCAGACCAGAGTCATGTGATACAAGCCCCAGGAGAATGACCTAATTTGTCAGCAGCTGCAACAGGAGATAAATTTTCCTGTAATCAAACAAACCAAAGAGACAGTCCTTCTGATGGCTTTTGTGATGGCAGCAACTGAACATCCATCCTGAGTGACAGGCGCGATAGGAGTTGAGTTTGGAGAGAAGATTCAAAGAATAGTTTCAGTGAAATATTTGTAGGTTTCTGGGGAGCATCTCTCCGGAGGCAAAGGTCACACTGAATTTCTTGAGTCATTTTTCTTGGCTTTTGTCTGTTTCTGATCAACTCCAGACTCCCACGGAGTGATGTTGGGAGAAGGCGTGTTTGCTTTGGGGTCTGTGGGCAGTTTGTGAATCTTACTGGTCATCTGGGGTGCTGACTGCTCGTCTGCCCTGCGGATGTAGATGAAAGGCAGGAGGAGAAGGGGACAACAGAGGGTGAGATGGCTGGATGGCAGTATCGATTCAATGGACATGCATTTGAGCAAGTTCCGGGACGTAGTGAAGGACAGGAAGTCTGGCCTGCTGTGGTCCATGGGGTCGCAGAGTTGGACACGACTGAGCGGCCGAACAACAGCAACAACCCTGAGATGTTGGTGACCCTCAGCTGACCGGTCCAGGTTTAGGGCATTTGGACTGTTCACATCTTTCCTAGCAGAAATTGATTAAACTGCTATGTCATTCAAGTTTAAGGATACATTGTGTGTGTGTGTGGTCAAAACTTTATTCTTCCAGAGCAGCTTTAGGTTAACAGCAAGTGATAAAACTTTTAAGAAACCATTTTGGGCTTTTACCTTCTTTCAACAGATGTGAGATTTTTAAAAGATGATGGTTTATGTTGCAACCAACTTTTCAAAGCAGTAATCATTTAAGGTGGCAATATGGTAGCTACGAATGTTTTTCATTCCTAAGAAGTCACAGATTTTGAAAAGGAAAATACTAGCCTGGTTGAATCAGCAGATGTGTTCTTTGTCATCATGTGTACACTTTGGATGTTGCCAAGGGCTTGATATCATTAAGGATGGACTTGGAAGTCTGTTCATACAGACTAGTGGTTTTCAACAGGGGGCGACTTTGCCTTCCCGGGGACTGCTAGTAGTGTCTGGAGACATTTTTGGCTGTTACCACTGATGTGGGGAGGGTACTACTGGCATCTAGTTGGGTAGAAACCAGGACTGCTGCTCAACATCCTAGAAACCACAGAACAGCCCCACACTATCCAAGTCGATTCAGCCCAAACCTCGGCAGTGCCAAGGTTGGGAAATCCTGGGGTGAAAGTTTGGCTTGATTCTATAACCCTGTTGTATTTTAATTTTCTAGGCTTTTTAAGTAAAAAAAAAAAATTTTTTTTGCCAAAATAGCTTCTGTAGTGTCATACAATGTATCTAGATAATAGTTATATCTTACTTATATTTATTCCAAAATTTTCTGTGGCATTAGTGAAAAATAAAACATACATATATATGTGTGTGTGTGTATATATATATGCATATATGTTTGTGTGTGTGTGTGTGTGTGTGTATGCTCATTCAGTGGCTCAGATGGTAAAGAATCTGCCTGCAGTGCAGGAGACCTGGGTTCAATCCCAGGGAGATACCCTGGAGAAGGAAATGGCAACCCACTCTTGTATTGCCTGGAGAATCCCCCGGACGGAGAAACTTGGCAGGCTGGAGTCTGTGGAATTGCAAAGAGTTGGACTAGATTGCGCGACTAACACTTTGACTTTCATATATATATATATATATATGTATACACACACACATATAAATCTATTTATTTATGTAGTAGGGTATAAAGTAATTTTCCTTGGCTTTCTTAACTATGAGCTTTCACTTGTCCTAAAAAACAGAGGACAGGCAGCAGGACACATTTGGTCACAGAACAGAAAACGGATGTGTCTATTTCTGAGATAGGAGGAAGCTAGCAGGGGCCAGCATGTGAGATCTGCCCTCTCTCTCTGGGCCTCTTGTCATTTAATAATCTTACTTACCAAGCACAGAGAGTAGCAACCTTAATCATGCAAGAGGCAGCCTCTTGGAACAGGATAAGTGAACCTTTATCAACAAATTCCACACCTTCTCATTTCTTTTCCCCTTCTCCCAGTTTTGATGGTTGACTGTTTTGTTTTTTTTTTTTTGCTTTCTGCTTAATTTTCACCTATTGTGTCTTTATTGCAAACCACAGTAATAAATCATTGAAAAAGTTGGTAAGGGTGGTTGAATCAACAGGCAGCTTTCATTTGCTGAAAATCAGTGGAAAAATACTTAGAAGTTCACACTGTTTCTGTTGTTGTTGCCAGACCTTGGGGCAGGAGGGAAATGAGGTTGGGTTCATCTCTAAATTCTTGGATTTAATTTGAGGTTGAGGAGTGAGTTTTTTAAAATTTTGGCTCAGTGAGATGTAACTGACATATAAAATTGTAAGATTAAGTGTGCTTTGTAGTAGGAGTGAATCCTCTCCCCCTCGTCTAGCAGGTAGACCAGAAAAAGGAAATAATCTTATTTTCTGTTGACTTTGTTGCTTTGTAACCTGGTGAATGAGACAGATGAACTTTAGTGTCAGTCATGCTTTATTTGTTGTTTGGAAACCATTTAAATAAAAGGACTCCTTGGGGCTCTCAATGGGATGTTTAATTTGTTAGAACAAGAGTCAACACCACTGTCTGCTAACATAACATTAATTTACTGAGTGGATAATTTGTTGGGCATTAACTGACCCTGATGTGGAATTAAGGACTCTAGATTTCATGATGGAAGTCTGGGCTTGATGTTGGTAATGAGACCTCGGCGATGACATCATCACCAAGNAATTTGTTAGAACAAGAGTCAACACCACTGTCTGCTAACATAACATTAATTTACTGAGTGGATAATTTGTTGGGCATTAACTGACCCTGATGTGGAATTAAGGACTCTAGATTTCATGATGGAAGTCTGGGCTTGATGTTGGTAATGAGACCTCGGCGATGACATCATCACCAAGGCTTGGACTCAGCACCCCGGACCCAGCCATGCGTGGTAAGGGACAGGCACCAAGGACTTAGTCACTAGCTCGGTTAGTTCAGAGTAATGGTAAGAAACTCGAGTATGGCGAGTGATTTCTTTGCTTTAGAAAGAACACTGCTTGTTCACGAGCAGTGCTGATGGAATTCAGCGTGATCCAGCTGTGCCGACTTGTGATTAACCTGGAATGCTTGTCAGAGACCAAGGGTAAGTGTTAGTCTCTAGTTGTTCCCAAGTCTCTGCGACCCTATGAACTGTAGTCCGCCAGGCTCCTCTGTCCATGGGATTCTCCAGGCAAGAATACTGGATTGGGTTGCCATTCCTTTCTCCAAAAGATCTTCCCGACCCACGGATCGAACCCAGTTCTCCTGCGTTGCTGGCAGATTCTTTACCATCTGAGCCACCAGGGAAGTCTAAGGCTGTGCTAAAAGCTGGCATCTGGCTGTGGGTGGGATTCCCACCTGCCCTTACTGAGTCCATGATTCGATGGAGGGGTCTCCAGAGGACACCAAGGAAGTATAGTTGACCAACTGATGCACCTTGAAAGGTCCCTCAGATTTATCTAGAAGCTATAAGCCTCTAAAACTGATATAAAGAATAGAGGACACTTATGAGATACTTGGGCTTCCCTGGTGGCTCAGAGGTTAAAGTGTCTGCCTGGAATGCAGGAGACCCGGGTTCGATGCCTGGGTCGGGAAGATCCCCTAGAGAAGGAAATGGCAACCCACTCCAGTACTCTTGCCTGGAGAATCCCATGGAGGGAGGAGCCTGGTAGGCTACAGTCCATGGGGTCACAAAGAGTTGGACACGACTGAGTGACTTCACTTCTTCATGAGATACTTATTTAAGGCCATGTGCTGTACTGAGCCTTTTATATACATCACCTCATTGAATATTCTGCATGTTAGGAACTGTTGTTAATCCCATGGAGAGCTGAACACCCTGTGACTTAGGGGGGTTCCGTAACTAGTCAAGTCGCACAGCTGGTATTCCAGGTCTCTTGTCTGACTCTGGGGCCTGTGTGTTCATTTCTCTCCTTCCAGGTTGATATCTCTCAAGCTTATCACAGCTCTCCAGCCAGGTGGATTGTCAGTCTGGAAGACTGAGTCTTATCAAGTGTTTGGACTTTTCCCAGGGCAGTAGGATCTCACACTTGGCAGCAACTTTATTTTAAGGTTATTGTTGTGGCTTGTGTACCTAGTGGAGGGTGTGTTTTGTCTAGGGCTCCCTCAAATATAGCACATTAGCTGAGGCTCAGAACTCAATATTTGCAAATTGGAAAAATGAAACTAGAGGACTTGGCAGAATTAACCGTGACATAGCCATTTTGTTGGGACATCTCTGGTCCCAAAGAGGAGATGGTCACAGACATTTTGATTTGCGCTTTTGCTGGCCACTCTCTGAGAGCATAGCTTTACTGACGATGGGTATCAATTGATGCTTTTGAATTGTGGTGCTGGAAAAGACTCTTGAGAATCCTTTGGATTGCAAGGAGATCAAACCAGTCAATCATAAAGGAAATCAACCCTGAATATTCATTGGAAGGACTGTTGCTGGAGCTCCAATATTTTGGATACCTGATGGGAAGAGCTGACTCATTGGAAAAGACCCTGAGGCTGGGAAAGATTGAGGGCAGGAGAAGAGGGCGATACAGGATGAGATGGTTGGATGGCATGAGTTTGAGCAGACTCTGGGAGACAGTGAAGGACAAGGGAGCCCAGCGTGCTGCAGCCCACGGGGTCACAAAGAGTTGGGCACGACTTAGCAACTGAAAAACAGCAACATTAAGGTGGTCACAAAATGGGCCATGCAGGTTTCATAGAGGATTCCAGCAGAAGCTTATGATGGTCCTTGGAAAGCTTGTCACGGGTGAGGATTACTTGGAGTGGCCAATAGGTGGGATCAGCCTGGAGCCTTCTTGGCCCAGCTGCTCTCACGTTGGAATGTTAAGGTCTTTATTGTTTTGTTGAGATCAGATTCAGAAGTTGCTAGCGTGTGTTTGCCTTTCCTAACCTAGCTTATTGCCCTTATATAAGGAGCTCAGGCTAGATGAGTATGGTATATTGTTTCTCTCACCTTGACTGAGATGATAAAAGACTTTCGAGCATGGAAGTGCACAAAGTAACCCACATTATGGACATTCCTCCTTCTCCTGGTGTCTCTTCAGCAGCTGTGTCCCATGTACGCCCCCACCCCACTGCAGATCTAAGCTTGGCTTTGCCTGTTGTATTTAAAGCTCTGATTTTTCTGTCTTCATTCTGAACCATCATGCATACACGTTAATTGGAGTTCTTACCTTTCTTGTTCTGACTCCAGACCTTGTGGTTCCTTGTGCTTTAAGTTGCTCAGTCGTGTGTGACTCTCTGTGACCTCATGACTGTAGCCTGCCAGACTCCTCTGTCCATGGGGATTTTCCAGGCAAGAATACTGGCATGGGTTGCCATGCCCTCCTCCAGAGGATCTTCCCAACCCAGGGATCAATCCCAGGTCTCCATCATTGCAGATGGATTCTTTACTGTATGAGCCACCACAGAAGCCCACCAGGGAAACTGTTTCCTTGGCCACCTTCAGTCACACACCTGCCCCTTGCTTTGGCCACTGCTGAGGGCTGATCTTGCTTCTGTGTGTACCTGTCCCCTCCTGGCCCCCTTCGCCCCCGCTCTCTGACTCACTGCCATCCTGGGGGGGTCTCAGTGATGACAGATCTCTTGTTCCTTCTTCACCTGGAGTAGCCACCCTACACGTGCNCTTTGGCCACTGCTGAGGGCTGATCTTGCTTCTGTGTGTACCTGTCCCCTCCTGGCCCCCTTCGCCCCCACTCTCTGACTCACTGCCATCCTGGGGGGGGTCTCAGTGATGACAGATCTCTTGTTCCTTCTTCACCTGGAGTAGCCACCCTACACGTGCTGTTTCTCAGAAAGTTAACCTTATTTGCAGAGCTGTGAAGGAGGAGGTTCTGCGACACCGGGGGTGAAACTGGAAATTAATCTTTCAGTCTTGAGTTTCAGATGGCCAGGCAAGGAGAAGCAGAAAATCGCAGTTTGAAATATTCACAGGTAATTCATGGCACAAATACTTGGNTTTCTCAGAAAGTTAACCTTATTTGCAGAGCTGTGAAGAAGGAGGTTCTGCGACACCGGGGGTGAAACTGGAAATTAATCTTTCAGTCTTGAGTTTCAGATGGCCAGGCAAGGAGAAGCAGAAAATCGCAGTTTGAAATATTCACAGGTAATTCATGGCACAAATACTTGGATCCTTTCCAAAGTTCTCAAGCATTTGCCTCCCTGCTCTCTTATGAGTCAAAGAAGAGTTGATTGTTACCCAAGATTTGGAGTTTTCAATTAATTAGTAAGACTGTTAAGAAAATACCGATAGCTGCTTAGACCACTTAAATTTTGTCTTTAGCACCTTTCAATTCTTAATGTGAAAATTGTTTGCTCTATCACTGGGGAGAAAGCAGCAATTTTTGAGATTTGGATTAGGACCTAAATACCAACAGAATGGAAACGCTGCGAGAAATGTAGGCTCCTTTTCAGTGAACTTTTATGAAAACCAAAGGGAAGATAGAATCAGTTCTTCATTTTTTTGAGGAATAAACAATTTCCTTGCATTCTGGTGTTCAGTTGGCAGCTGGCCAGGAAGCGTGCCTACAGCCCAGGAATCATCCCAAACCAAACTAATGGAAACAGTCTGTCTTGCTGGAGGCTGAAATTCAATATTGAGGCAATGACATGGGGTGTGTGTGTTAGTGGTGGAGCAGGGTGGTGGGTGAAAGACGTTGGAAGCCTTAACCCATGGCAGCTATAAATGGAATACTGACTCACTTGGGTGGCTAAAATGCATGCTTTTAAAAAGGGCTTTATTCTGCCATTTGGTCAGAATTAAGATATGATTTAATGTATTATGTCCAAGACTGGGTCTAAAAACATACTCCTTTTCTTTTGATTTGAGCCAAGTTTAATTAAGAGCGCAGCTTGACAGGCCCGCTAAATAATTGAAACACTTTCCTCAAAAATCTTACTATGAATGGAGGCATTATGTACAAAATAATGCATTTTTTAAAACCTGTGTTGGGACCCAGTCTAAAATCATGCCATTTGCAGAGACATGAATGGACCTAGAGAGAGTCATACAGAGTGAAGTAAGTCAGGAAGAGAGAAATATATTAATGCACATAGGATCTTTAAAAATGGTACAAGTAAACCTATTTAACCTATTTACAAAGCAAAGTTATGAGACACAGATGTAGAGAATGAATGTGTGGACGCCAAGGGGGGAAAGGCAGGGGTGGTAGGAATGGGGAGATTACAGTTGACATGGATATACTACTGTGTTTGAAATGGATAACTAATGAGAGCCGCCAGTGTAGCACACAAATTCTGCTCAGTGCTCTGACCTCCTAAATGGAAGGAAATCCAAAAAAGAGGGGATATGCATGTCATATAGCTG
>SJYA01014714.1:0-10338 GCA_006410615.1 Neotragus moschatus
TACAGATTTTCACGACGGCAGCTCTTGATATCTTCATGCAGCACAGTCGATGTGCTTGGGTGTGCTATCCGAAAAACTGAAGGAAGGAGGTTCAGGGTTGGCCAGACGTGGCCCAACTGGCGAATGTGCATTTCAAAAATCGTCACAAATAGACGCCTACCTCGTAGGCTTCTTGCACTCTCCTGCTGTGCGACGTATTGAGGGCGGAGACAGCTGGCGCGGTGGAGCCTCAGTACCAGCAGCATATTGTGCGGAAGTGGTGGAACTCATCCTTCGCTCAGCATCAGCGGCATAATGTGCAGTAGTAGCGAAATTTGACTGGACACTCAGCGCTAGCAGCATAATGTGCAGGAATGTTGAAATTTTCCTTCTCTTTCGTAGGCCGCGGGAAGGGACTACTGTCGGTGTACACTGCGGTAGGAGCTACGCTCGTATCCTCTGTCTCCGCATGATTTTCTCGAGAAGCTCACACAACTCGAGCTCTCAGATGTTTGAGCCTTCCGATGAAGAAACTACTCGTCTCGTACGCAAGTGCTTCCCACGAAAGGCTGCCACTCCTCGGTCTTGTACACGTCCGCACCGAGCCCTTCGATAAAGTGGCTACTCGTACACACGCCGCCTTTCATTTGCCCGGTTGACGGAAATGTGTAATTTAGTGCGTGACCGCCGGCGTCCACAAAACGCACCAGATGCACAATTACCTAGGAACTATGCGTCCCGCCTGTCCAGCATGCATGTCGAAACTCGTTAGCACATTACTTGTAAGCTCTTCGTTCGAGCTGTCTATGAAGCACATTGCTACCCACTAGAAGTACGGGCAGACGTAGGAGACCGGGGTAGTTCCAGACAAACTGAGACGGTAACCTTCCATTCGTTGATAACGCCCAGCACATCCACCAAGCATATGGCTGCCCGCCAGCACATTACTTCTGAACTCTAGAGGCCAGCACACCCACTAAGCATATCGTTAATACGCCCAGCACATCCATTAAGCATATCGTTACCCGTCAGCACATTACTTCTGGACTTGAACGCCCAGCACACCCGCTAAGCATCTCTTTACCCGTCAGCACATCACTGCTAGACTCTTTTTTCACCCTGTACTGCCAGTGAGCTGACGTAGGCGAACAAAATGGTCGGACCTCAAAATGTGCAGCCTTACATCACTTAGTAGCGCACACGACGGCCCAGTCAACTGCGGAAGGCCCACGAGGCGATGGCCTGCAGACTTCCGCTCCCGGTGTACGTACTCCGCGGAGGGGGCTTGCCACCAGCAGGACCCGGCAAACTCCTTCCTCGTGCTTATCTCTTCTCACTAAAACAGGTGCTGAGAAAAACCAGCAAAAACCTTCTTCGTGCTCACTTCTGCTCACTAGACCAGGTGCTCCTATCTTTGCGACCTGAACTGGCTGTTGAATGAGTAACTCAAGATTCGCATTCACCGTGGGGGCGGCGCTGCTGGCGGGATACAAGTACTTTGGGAAACACGGCGCTGGCTACATGTTGATTCCGCGAAGTCAATACGTGACCATTTGTTGATAGCGCCCGACAATCAACGAAAGCCTTTGCAGGTGCTCACTTCAGCGCTTGTGGTGGCCTAACGGATCTGTGCACACGTCCGCGCACGCATGTGTCCTTGAATGCTTAGATTCTCGGCTAAGTGAGAACCCTCAGATTCGCATTCACCGTGCGGACGAGGCCTCTACTGGGAGGCAATACCTAAGGATAGCACGGCGCTGGCTACATGATGAATGCGCGTAATAATCTGTACCTAGTCGTCTCTTTCAGGTGGTGTCCATTTCGCCGGTTGTGCGAGTCTACCGAATTCATTGTTCCAGCCCGTTTTCATCTCAACTGTTGTAGAGCGCTGCCAGATCTGTGTGGACAGGCGCGCACACGCATTTGCTATGAAAATGTGAGCGTCCTTTACTGATAGAAGAATGCGAGCCGCTCCCAAAATCCAGCTGCTATGCATTCATCCTACACCACGTCTCGCGCCGAGCCCGGGAGGCAAGTTGGTCGAAGAAAAGTGCTTCTGCGCATCCTTCTGAAGACGGCATCTTCGCGGTAAGAGCATCCAGCTGCTACGCAGTCACTTAGATACGGTACTCTAGAGCTTATAATGTGCAAAGCAAGAACAGCGAACCCAACCGCTACGCATTCGTCTAGATATCGCGTTCCTCGCATATAACGTGCAATGCGGGCCGGTCAGAAAATCTAGTGGCTGTGCACTTCTCCGCATAGGACAATCAGGACAATCTCGCGCTTGCGACCTGCGAGGCGAGCCCGACGAAGAACGCAGCTGGTGTTTCTCGAGATACCACATTCTCGCGCGTATGACGCGCACGGCGAGCCAGTCAGAGAGTCCAGCCGCTATCCACACATAGGTAGACAACTTCCTCGTTGGTACAACGTTCCAGACGAGCCGGTCAAAGTACCCAGCTACCGTGCATCCATCAAGATACCACGTTTTTGCGGTCAGAGAATACATACATTAGAGACAACATAGTCGTGCTCACAACGTGCGCGGCGAGCCGGTCAAAGTAGGAGCTTATGCATCGGTCTAGATAGGGCGTTCTCGAGGTCGGAGAGTCCGGTTACTATGCACTGGTCCAGGTACGGCATTCCGCGCAAGGCTAGGCGGTCAGGAAACCCAGCTATTATGCCGTCATGTATGTACGGGATTCTCGCCCTTCAAAGGCGCAAGGCCAGCCGGTGCGAGAATTAAACTGCTATGCAATCATTTAGATACGAACTGGCGTGCTTGCGACGTGCAAGGCGAGCGGGTCAAAAAATCCAACCGCCATGCGTTTATCCAGTGGCGGCGTTCTGGCAGTCAGAATATTCAGCTGCTACGCAGTCATCTAGATACGGCGTCCTCATCTAAAGGCGTGCAAGGGCAGACTATCAACGAATCCGACAGTCACATACTGGTCTATATGTTGCACTCTAGGGCCTATAAAGTGCAAGGCTGCGTTCATCTAGATGTGGTGTTCCCGCGGTCGGAAAATCCAGCTGCTATGCAGTCATCTAAATACGGCACTCTCACATTAAGACGTGCAAGGCTAGACAATCAGCGAATCCACAGGTCGCGCACTCATCCAGTTACTGCACAGTCGCGCTTATGACATGCACGGGCAAGCCAGCCAAAGACTCCAGCGGCGAAAAAATTCCTCCGAATGCGACAATCTCGCGTTTACCACGGCAAAGCGGCTGGGAATTTCAGCCGCTATGCGTTATCTAGACACGGAATTCTCGGGCTTAAAACGTGCATGGCGAGCAGACAGACATCCAGCTCCTGTCCATTCATCTGGATGTGACATCCTCCTGTTTAGGACGTCCATGGTGCGTCTCGAGTATCACGTAACAATTTTACACGAAACGCGCTCCCGGAAACGCGCAAGGGCGCACGTTAGACTCGCGCACCTTCATCGTCCAGCTCGGGTAACACGCTTAAAGCATGCAGACCTGTGGCTGAACATTAGTATAAGGGGAGCTAATTCCTCGTCCCTTACGCGACTACCGAGGTAGAGCGCTAGTCAACACTCTTTTCCTTGTCCGGGTACAGCACCGGCAGAAGGTAAAATTCTGGACAGACGCACAGGGGTACACTCGAAACAGGTGGTACCTTACACATGTACATGGGTTGACCGCTAGTCGACAGCTTCCTCTCTTGTCAATGTACACGACTAAATGCACAATACACCCAAGCAAGCTGAGATTCCTGACAACTGTCCACTACCACGCACTGCGTTTCATGATGCAAATTACGATGGACCGGTCGACAGGAAGCCGAACACGTCCGTACGCGTGGCCGGCGGAACACGTTCCTGCCTATTTCAGAAGAAAAGCTGCGAACGTTCCGTACTCCACGTAACCCGTATTATCCTTGTCGGCTGTTTTGATCAGTGCATCGATGGCTGCATTATCCAAGATGGTGCCGCAAACATTGAGAATTTCCTTCAACTCAGCAGTCGAAATTTTTCCCGTTTTCTGGCCGTCTAAAGCCGCAAAGGCTTTTTTTAGGTCTTCTTCTGGCTTCGCTCTAGCGAGCTCCGAAGTGACGTAGGCCTCAAAGACTTCGAATGAGACGTCAGGCGCCTGGAAGGTGTCAGGGATCTGTTTGTCTACAAAAGAAAGACCACACGACCGAGCCGCTAGAGTAGCCGACTTGCCCGATATTTTGCCATCAGCATCCTCGTCAAACATGAAGAAGGCGTCTCTGGTTTTAGAAAAAGGACACGCCGGATCGTCAGGGGATCTACGGCCCTGCATGGTGACCACTCACCCGCTTTTCAAGACAACGGTAAGGCAGAAGGAAGACCAGCTTCGTCGCAGGCTGGTGACAACTAATCTCAGGTACGCTAGTAACAGCCTCTGACACCGGTAAAGTAAGACAACACATCATAAACGCAAACCACGCTCCCTCTGAGCGCCCTCTTGTAGCCGAGCTAGCGAGGGCAAGTATCTCTCGGTCCACTTGTAAGCAGCGGATCCCTTGCTTGCCTACGCCTGCGTGGCAGTACGCCGAAGTCGAGGGCTCTAGAAAGAAAACCAGTCATTACGGGGTGTTACACGGAAAGCCACCAACCAGTAGCGGACTGCAAAACTGGCCGTACTCAGGGAGGAAGACGCGTGGAGCTCCTTAAGCTGGCCGGTGGCTAGCGACACGAAGGGAAAAGACAGTGAAGGGTCCCGTGTACACCAGAGGCACGATGAGCGAAGCAACCAAAAACCTCTGTAAGGCTATGCAGCATAAAAAGACCAGGCCGCCGATATATCTCGCGAGCAAAGCGCTGCCAATCCCAGAAAATACCGTTTCAGGGTTCACAGGTGACGCGGTCGTTCGTGATATATGGAGACGGTGGCTGCGCACACTGACTAGGGAGACGAAGTCCAAGAAGCTTCGCCAGGGGGATGCAACTGGTTACCAACGCCTTATACGCGGTTGCCCGAACTGAACAATAACGCCATGCTTTAAATGGCGCCCGTGAAATCCTCACGCGCCTTGAGCCACACGCGCTACGCCTGTTCACACAAGATCGGCGCCGCCTCACTCAGCGGGAAAAACGACTGCCCAGGACTCGAAAACGGCGCAGAAACGCAGCCTGGAGCACCCCTCGCAACAACCTACGCTTCACATCACCCCGTTTCGCACATATGGGTAGCTGCATATTGTCCTGCGCAGGCGTCCCAGCCTAGTTCTTCAGACGTAGGTCCGTAGCGTCGGATACTACATAGAGCTTGCCCTGCAGCCGAAAAAACGGAGGCACTACGGTGAACACTTCACTGCAATGACGGGAACAAAAGCAGGCGCTGGCTGCCCACGGTGGAACCACAGGGTAGCCGCAGGTATCGCCGTGCGTCAGTAGTGGTCTTCTTGCGAAGGTAAAGAGACGGCTGGGGTGTCATTACACTCAACGACCTGTAACGGACAAGCTGAAGGAGATAGTGGAAGCGTTGCTGAAGCTCTCGGTTATTAACTGTTCGACAACAAATGTCGAATTTGTGTGAGCAGTACAGTATAGATAAGGTGGCGGCGGTAGGCCACAGAACACTTGTCGGGCCCCGTAAAGCAATGAGACGCGGGCCGGCGCGTTCCCGCGGATGAATGTCCCTGATAAAGTTCCTCATTCCGGAGGGTAAGTGAGTCGAACAGCCATGAGAGAAGACCGAACGCATCCGGAACTGCTCAGAACATGACATCATCCGTCTGCATGTGCGGCTCACCTGCGCGCGTCTCATGATAATCTCGATCAGATGCAGCCTCCCACGCATCGTTTTCAGGTATGCAAACAACAGGCCGATCGATCTGGGGAGCAGCAGGCCATCTTCGTCGTGCAATCGGGTCACCTCCATAGACACAATGGTAAGTACAGATCCGCGCGCGGCTTTGTAAATAGCGCCTTGGTGGTGACACGGTTGTGTTTTTTTGGATTCTGCTGCAAAGAAGAAAATCCTGAGGGCACCCAACCCGCGCACGTCGCCCGCTCACTACATAGAAGGAGGCCCCTGCACAGATTCCCATCCGCGGTTGCACCCATTTCCTCACCACGGAAACACTCTTCGCACTTACTTCCTGCTATTCCGTCAGTGCGAAAAAGCAACTGTACGGGCAAAGCTCACGGTAAGACACCTCGATAAATTTCGTTTTCCCCGAATGCGCCACTCGGCCGGCAAGTTTACCGTATGCGAACCCACTTCATAGACTGCGGTAGCTGGCGCTAGATACAAGCGAAAACGAGGCGTTGCTGAGAAAGTGGGGCCCAGATATATGACAGCGTGTGGACGTATTTAATGGAGCTGTACAACTGCCTTTAGCGATCCATGCAAGAGGTGCTCCTTGTGAGCAACTGCGCATCGGCACGGGTGCGGAAGGGTACTTCATGGGAGGTGGACCGCGCGTGTGCCCGCCGAAGCAAACCTGCGCCTTTGAGTACACACACCAGTCACACGACTAAAGCAGCACTGACTTCAGAGCCCTCACTGGAGATGCTACGCTATGCGTAAAGCTTTCTTGCGCTTCACGCCACGGCCACAGCGTCGTTGACGCTCCCTGTGTAAAACCCTGATCGAACACGAAGCGGCTGAGCTCCGGCGGCCTGGTAAGCACAAGAGTTACTAGGATGTTGTACGTGCATGGCCGCACATTCCCCGAAAACACGATTTCGCGCCGAACATTCTTCGGACGTGCACATGAGTGGACGGCCTCAGGGAGCCGTGCCAGACGTGGAGAAGGGCAAAGGCTGTGCCGCGTTCACGCGCAGAGGGGTATAGCAGTCTCAGAAGCCAGCGCATCCCACGAAGTGCAGGCGACCGTATTGCTCTTCTTCTACTTCAGAGTCCTGGCGCTTACGGCGGCAAACTGAAGTGTACAGGGAGTGCAGTGTGTCCTCTTGCACTCAAGAGATGTTACACGCTCGGCACTGCGTGTACTGCTGCCTTCAACAGATGTACACGAGGCATGAGCGGCTTGTCCGGCTGTTCCGCACATATTGGTATGGCGCGCCACGACGAGACTATCTGATTCCACAAGCTAAGCGTAAAGCGCAGGACTGCCAGTAGACGTCCGGAGAGCAATGGTCTAGTCTGTAATTGCAACTACTGTGTCGTCCCGGTGAGGGCGAAATCTCCCCATCTTCGGGCAGATACACAAAAAAACCTCTGCACCTGCCGGGGAACATCCGCCTAGCAGCACGTTATGCTTTAAATAAACCTACGTGATAGGCTGCTGACGTGAAGGCAGTCTCTTCTTATAGGCGTGGTGAACAGATGACGTGCGTGCGCGCTGGATTCTTCTTCCACATATTGGGTGTCCCACGTCCTCGTTTTGCCCGTGAGAGTACTTGTTCAGGAGGCGCAACTCACGTATATCTTTGTGCCCGCTGCTTCACATGTTCAGAAGGCGCAGCTCATGTATATCTTTGTACTTGCTGTTTCACATGGTTAGAAGGCGCAACTCATCTGTATCTTTGTACGTGCTGCTTCATTTACCGACTCAGACACACACGCAGCTTTCTTTCACAGTAGGCACAAGCGCGTGCGAGCGCCCGACCCGCGGAGTGTCATCTGAGGCCACCGGCTACGCGAGAATGGAATGGCCGTTTGGCATCACGAACAAATACCCGCTAAAAGCTACCCCCCTATGTTTCCGGCAGGACGGGGTGATGCAAGCCTAAGTAAGCCCTGACCACGGGCCAGGGGCCAGTGAAGGACGGTTTGTCTATCTCTGCATTGACACGTCCGGCCTGAGGGGGCTAAGGCAATGCTAAGGCATTGTCTAAACGTAGCACGTCATCCCCAGAGATTAAGCGACCATCAGCTCCTATTGTCTGTACTGCCTTCCCTTGTCCCACTTCGTCTGCGAGTAACACAACTATTCCTCTCAACCACTGTCTGCGTCTACACGACACACCACTANGGACGGTTTGTCTATCTCTGCATTGACACGTCCCGCCTGAGGGGGCTAAGGCAATGCTAAGGCATTGTCTAAACGTAGCACTTCATCCCCAGAGATTAAGCGACCATCAGCTCCTATTGTCTGTACTGCCTTCCCTAGTCCCACTTCGTCTGCGAGTAACACAACTATTCCTCTCAACCACTGTCTGCGTCTACACGACACACCACTATGGATAACTCTGCGGTGGAAAAGATGTTTTCAGCTGGGTGTCGTGTCAATGCACTGTGACGAGAGAACCATTCTGGAGCGGTTGCTATGCTTGCAGTTGCTAGACTCATCTCAACTACTAGTAACACAGGTACTCCTCCTACCTATTGTCTGCGTCTGCACGCCACACCACCGGGGATGACGCTGCGGTGGAAAAAGAGACTCCAGCTGAGTTCCCTTGCAAAGGGAGCGTGATGGGAGTACCGTTTGTACCGCTTGCGCTTGGCCTGGTCCTTCCGTGGACGTGCACGTTTGCACAGGGGCGCGACTTCGTTGTATTCTTTCAGATTCGCAGGTGTACTCCGGTGGGTGGCCGGAAGAAAGAATTCATGTAACTGTATCACTCAGCCGCTTCTGCCACTTCCATCGGTCGTGACTCCACACTCGCTGTACTCAGGCTAATCGAAGGGACCTGTAGATGGCTGCTACTGGTAAGAAGGTGCATAATACGTTATAGCTGACTGCAGGTTTCCTCGAAAACTCTACCATGAGCACCCTCAGTTCAAATTCCATATCAGACTCTCCTCCGCAGGAAGGTATATATATATATAAATATCAATGTACATGTGACCTGCCTGGCATGTACATAAATATATATATATATATATGTGGGCTGAGTTCTCTTGCTTCTTTTCCTTTACTGCCGCTAGTAGTTCATCTATACATGGCAACCAGTTGGTTTCTGCAGGAGACCCTCTTCTCCTCAGAAAGAGTCAACGCCCCTTTTCCCGTACTGCCGCTGGTAATTTCCCTCTACGTATGACAGCACTGTGTTTCTGCAAGGAATGCTACTGCTTCTTGTCCTTTACTGTCGTTAGTCACGTGACTCCATGTATGACGACACTCTGTTTTTGCAGGGAATTCTAATTCCCTCAGAAAAGGTTTATTCGGCCTGTTTCGCCTCCTCTGCACGACGAACCTGGCTGCTACCTCCTCCCCGTTTCCTAATCTCTTCGTCTTACCAGTGATTTATTTACGATGTGTCGTATCTCTAGTGGTTCAGGACGTCAAATCGTTTTTGTTGGGAGCTTCGCTGTCGTTAAATGGTGCTTTGTCATCGTCTTTCTAGTTATGTGCTAGTCTGGCGGCCACCGCACTGCCGAAGGCCGTCTCCACTATTTGCGCCGAGCCCGCACCGTACTACAGCGACTACTGCAACCACAACCACTAACTACTACAACTGCTACGACTGCTATTACAACTGCTACTACCACTACTATTACTACCACTACTACTGGTAATAATACCACTACCACCACCATACATCTGCTGCTACTACTACTATTACTATTAATAGGACCGCTACTACTAGTACTAGTACTAGTACTACTACTACTACTACTACTACCACTACTACTGCTACCGCTACTACTACTACTACTACTACTACTACTACTATTACTACTACTATCAATACTGCCGCTACCAGTACTACTGNACTACTACTACTACTAATAGGACCGCTACTACTAGTACTAGTACTAGTACTACTACTACTGCTACCGCTACTACTACTACTACTACTATCAATACTGCCGCTACCAGTACTACTGCTACTACTACTACCGCTACTACTACTACTACTGCTACTGCTGGCACTAGTACTGCGCCAATTATTGCTGCGGATACTACCACTACTAATGCAACCACTACTACTACCGGGGCATGAACCGGCATGCCCGCTGGATTCGTCCTGGCTGGGAAACTCCACTCTACGCTCTGTCTTGTTCGGCAGGTTGTTCTTCTGCATGCTTCTGCTCTTGCTGCCTGCGCACACTGTTCTTAGTTTCCTCCGATAGTCTAATTTTCGAATTTTTTTGTTGCCCCTTGGCCTCCCTGTTACTTCTCGTCTTCCGTTTNCTACCGGGGCATGAACCGGCATGCCCGCTGGATTCGTCCTGGCTGGGAAACTCCACTCTACGCTCTGTCTTGTTCGGCAGGTTGTTCTTCTGCATGCTTCTGCTCTTGCTGCCTGCGCACACTGTTCTTAGTTTCCTCCGATAGTCTAATTTTCGAATTTTTTTGTTGCCCCTTGGCCTCCCTGTTACTTCTCGTCTTCCGTTTGCCATTCCTGTTCCTTCTCTGGTCTCACAAGGCGTGCGCTGTTTGAGTGTCCACACACCTCGTAACCCTGATGCACAGCCATTCCGGGCGTGGATTTCACCTCCTTC
>SJYA01014717.1:21074-31345 GCA_006410615.1 Neotragus moschatus
CCAGATCCCGTCCCTCGCCCTGCCCTCTCTTTCCTGATCAGGCTCCTGCCTCTGAGCTTAAAGCATATCACAACCCGCAGAGGCCTCTCCATCACAGGCTGGGAGCTGGGTCCAGGGTCCTGATACCCAGTGCCTGCCCCCTGGGGTCTAACAGGCCACACAGGGATCCCCTGGGGCAGGAGGGCAGTTGTGAGGGAAGGTTTGCACAGGAAAGCCGAGGAGACAGACACTTGCCTTTGTCTCAAACCCCAGCCAGACTCCTCCCCGGGGAGGTCTGCGTGTGCGACGGCCCCATTTTTATTAGAATTTCTATTTCAGTCACCAAAAATGGACTCAACGGAGGCTCAGAAGAGCAGCCAGGACTCGAGGGCGGACTCAGGATGTCCTCTCCAGGCAGGGACCGTCCCCCCATGGGAAGCTGCAGAGGAGGCCCTCTGGGAGGTGGTGACTGTCTGCAAAGAGGACGTCGGACTGTCCCCTGTGCCAGGCCTCTCTTCAGCACTGGCGTGACGTCAGCAAGGTTTCTGTGCTGCTTTCCAACGAAGCCCAGGGCCATCCCTGGGAGCCAGCAGTGGTCTTCCAGGATGCGGGGAAGGAGTGCTTTCTGGACAAACTTCCCTGACGGCGGGGCCGGACCACAGCCGCCTCAGCCCTGAAGGTCCACACGGCACTCGCTGACCGACGCCCACCCTGTGGTAAGGATGGACTTACCCTGCAAGAGGATTCGGGGTCTGGAATCTGCTTTAAAACAAACAGCATTAAAAAAAAAAAAAAGTTAAAAGTTGGGGGAGGGAAACAAATTGACACGTTTAGGAAAATGTTAACGATTGTTGACTCTGGCTGGTCAGCACGCGTTGCTCATGGTACATTTCTGTTAACTTGGTGTGTGTTTGCAGGTTCCAAGTTCCCTAAGCGTTTTTTTAAAGGAGGTACAAGTGATACTATTACTATTGCTGAGAAACTTGAGCACTAGCTACAAAGTTAACAAAGAGAAGGAGAATTGATACATATGTGTGTGCTCTGTACCTGATACCCATAAATAAAATGCCTCTTATAAGTTGCATGTCTATACAAAGTATACACATGTCCAGTAAAAGAAGGCGGAAAGGGCTGCTGCAAAATGCTCTGATCAGGTATTGACAGTTGCTGCCGCTGCTGCTGCGTCGCTTCAGTCGTGTCTGCCTCTGCGCGACCCCATAGACGGCAGCCCACCAGGCTCCCCCGTCCCTGGGATTCTCCAGGCAAGAACACTGGAGTGGGTTGCCATTTCCTTCTCCAATGCATGAAAGTGAAAAGTGAAAAGTCATTCAGTCGTGTCCGACTCTTAGCAACCCCATGGACTGCAGCCTACCAGGCTCCTCCGTCCATGGGATTTGGTGGGGTGGGGTCCCTACTGGCGGGGGCACGTGCCCGCAACTCTGATTCTCGCCTGGATCCAACCACCCCTGGCGCTTGGTCTGTTCAAACACAAGAAGTACTCAGTGTTTTGTTTTGTTTTTGCTTATTACTAAAATTCCCTGCTGAAGTAAACCAATTTTGTTTTTCATCTGAGTAACAACTGTCACGAAGAAGGCAATGGCACCCCACTCCAGTACTCTTGCCTGGAAAAATCCCATGGATGGAGGAGCCTGGTGGGCTGCAGTCCATGGGGTCGCTAAGAGTCGGACATGACTGAGAAACTTCACTTTCACTTTTCACGCATTGGAAAAGGAAATGGCACCCCACTCCAGTACTCTTGCCTAGAAAAATTCCATGGACGGAGGAGCCTGGTGGGCTGCCGTCTATGGGGTCGCACAGAGGCAGACACGGCTGAAGTGACTTAGCAGCAGCAGCAGCAGCAACTGTCAAACTTGGGAAAACTCGGGGAGACAGTAAGAAGCAGGGAGGCCAGGCGTGCTGCAGTCCATGGGATCAGAGTCCGGCGCAACTTAACTGAGCAGCAGCAATCGTCCTGAGTCCTGAAGCAGAACCACAGAGCACTGGGGCTGAGCACTGTCAGAAAGGGCACCCTGGCCAGGGCGGTCACAAACTCCTGGGCAACGTATCTGTTTGGTCAGACGGGGCAGAGGTGTCTGGACTCAACACCCCAGGCCCGGCTCTTACAGACCCTTCTGCTCCTGCCAGGACCTGGATCACAAGTGCTCAGAACCCAGCAGCCATGCTGCGAGGAAGCCCAAGCAGGCCCGAGGAGACGCCCCACTGGAAGGAACAGAGGCCCCAGCTGGGGACGGCTCTGCCTTGCCGGGGGTGGGAGTGAGCCAGCCAGCCTTGGAGTCAATCCCCAACCCCATCAAACCACCCTAGCTGATACCCCTTACACCAGAGCCAAGCTACCTGCCAGCGCTTCCCGAGCTCCTGACTCATCACAGCCTAGGTATCAACAAAACCGTTGTTTCAAACCACAAAGCACTGGGATGGTTTTTACTTGGCAAGAGATCATTGGAGCAGGTGTTCTCACGCCAGTGGGAGAGAAGGGCCAGGTGCCAGCACTCCTCCAACTCCATGCCCCAGCATCGAGTGGCATGACCCCGGCTGGGCTCCAGGGCTGCCACAGATGTGAACACATGTTCGTGCCGCACGGAAGCGGGCTGGCTCCTGGGGGACCCCAACCCCAGGGCTCAGGCAATGTCTAAGTTCACAGCATTTCCTCTTAAAGCCACTCAGGCCACCAAAGGCCCTTTCCCTGTCTCAGTCTAAGGGACATACCCCAGTGGTACAGTCTGTATCGTCAGCACCTCTGAAAAACTCACTTCCAGGCTGAAAAAACACCAATGTTAAATTTCAGGATAAGTGACTGGGCTTACTTAAGTATGGCTGAGAATTCCCTGGTGGCCCAGGGGCGAAGACTCCATGCTCCCAATGCAGGGGGCCAGGTTCAACCCCTGGTCAAGGAACTAGATCCCACAGGCTTCAGCTAAGAGTTCACATACCTCAACTAAAGATCCCACAAGACCTGGCACAGTCAGATAAATAAATAAAGATTAAAGAAAAATCACGCCCAACTGTGGGCACACAGTTTAATCTCCGAGGCTGTGTTGCTGTTCCGTGGCTAAGTCATGTCCAGCTCTGTGACCCCACAGAGTGCAGGCTCCTCTGTTCTCCACTGTCTCCCAGAGTTTGCTCGAATTCATGTCCATCGAGTCAGTGATGCTATCTAACCATCTCATCCTCTGCCAGCCCCTTCCTTTGCCCTCAATCTGAGACTGGGACTCATTCCCAAATTTTGATAATGTTCCTCCTTCGACAAATAAAAAAAAGTTAGATGAGTTACTGGACGTGTGTGTATATGTGTTGTGTGTCTATGGATATGTGTGTGTGTGTGTGTGTGTGTGTGTGCAGGAGGTTTCACTTGGGACCACTCTCAGACTCACCCATACAGGGGAGTGAAGGAGCAGACTTGGAAAGTGGAGAAGCTGAGCTCTAAACGCAGATATGACAAAGGTCTCCGCCAATCCTTTGCGAGCCCCAGAGCTGGCACAGCCCCTCAGAGTTGTCTGTTAAGGCAAGGGGCCAGGGCTTGCCCCTCTGGATCTCCCAGCCTTTGGAGATGGGGCCTCTACACACAGGGATAAGACGGGTCTCTTCGACCCAGAGCAAGACCTGCAGAAACCCTCGCCTGAGCTCCAGCTGTCAACCTCCCTGTGGCGGGGGCCAATGCCTTCATGGCCCAGCACACTGAGATGCGGGAATGTGAGCCTCACTTCCAGGGCCCAAGTCCCCTGACAACCCAGCTGGCTCTTGTAGGGCCCAGGAGGAGAGGTGGGAGTGCCATGTGGGGTCTCATTCGGGTGATACCTTGTGATTAGTCCTATCACCTCGGGAAAGCTCAGGATGGAGGGTCCCCATGGTGGGACTGAACACACGGCCAGCATGTACATCTAGGGATGAGTCAGAAGCCAGGTCACTGTGCCATTATCCCTGCAGAAGGACCGCCGTCCTGCCCTCAGATTCTTCCATCTCACCTGCAGCCCCTCTGCCCCAGTGCTCCCTGGGGTGTCTTGTTCAGCCGCTCAGTCACGTCCAACTCTTTGTGACCCTGTGGACTGCAGCACACCAGGCCTCCCTGTCCTTCACCATCTCCCGGAGTTTGCTCAAACTCATGTCCATTGAATGAGTGATACCATCCAACCATCTCATCCTCTGTCGTCCCCTTCTCCTCCTGCCTTCAATCTTTCCGAGCATCAGGGAATTCCAGTGAATCAGCTCTTTGCATCAGGTGGCCAAAATATTGGAGCTTCGGCTTCAGCAGCAGTCCTTTCAGGGAACAGTCAGGGTTGATTTCCTTTAGGATTAACTGGTTTGATCTCCTCGCTGTCCAGGGGACTCACAAGAGTCTTCTTCAGCACCACAGTCCGAAGGTATCAATTCTTTGGCGCTCAGCCTTCTTTATGGTCCATACATGACTACTGAAAACACCATAGCTTTGATTATATGGACCTTTGTAGGAAAATTAATCTCTGCTTTTTAATAAACTCTCTAGGTTTGTCATTGCTTTTCTTCCAAGGGGCAAGCGTCTTTTGATTTCAGGGCTGCAGTCACTATCTGCAATGATTTTGCAGACCAAGAAAATAAAGTCTGGTGTACCTACTGGACCCTTCTTATAGCACATACAAACTCGACCATAGAACAGAAACCAACCAGCGAGGACATGGGCCCTGCCACGCTGAAAGACTCAGCCTCCCACCTTCAACATGACAGGCTGGAGTTGGCACCCATGGGACAGTGAAGGCAGAGCCCAGAGAGGAGGCTCCATAATTTCCAGACATGTCTCCAAGCACCCAGGACAATTTGACGCCACCAACCAGGGGCCTTGCTATCATTCCTGGAAACCTAAAACAGTGCATTAGGACCTTCGAAGAAGCTGTGTCAGCTTAATTTACTTTATGCTGCGTAACAAAAATCTCAGTTGGTGGCTCAGAGCACTCCGGAGGATTTCCCTCCTGGACAGTCCCATCTTGGTGGGGGTGGCTTCTACTGCAAGTCAGCAGAAGGGGCAGCCCGTTGGGAGCCTGCTGGCCTCATAGCTGAGAGATGAAAAGGTGGCCCCCCGCCCCAGGGGAGTAAGGGCTGCTGCTCAGCCGTGGCATACATCACACCAGTCACATCTCACTGGCCAGAGCAAGTCGCGTGGCCAAGTCTGAAATCAACACGCGGGAGATGTAGAAGCTTCCCACGACGTGGGGGGGTGCGCAGCAAGTACTTGGACGCTGATGCAATCCACCACCATGCAGAGCAGCTGACCAATGTTTTGGGCTTTCTGTCCTAGCCACGTCAAGCCTGACAGGTGCTGACAGAGAGCCACAGTCATCATCAGGGCGCTTTTTTTTAAAGTCACTAAGTCATGTCTGACTCTCTGTGACCCCATGGACTGCAGCGTGCCAGGCTTCCCTGTCCTTCACCATCCTCGGGAGCTTGCTCAAACACATGTCCATTGAGTCAGTGATGCCATCCAAGCAGCTCATCCTCTGTCGCCCCCTTCTCCTCCCACCTTCAGTCTTTCCCAGCATCAAGGTCTCTTCCAATGAGTTGGCTCTTCACATCAGGTGGCCGAAGTACTGGAGCTTCAGCTTCAGGTTCAGTCCTTCCAATGAATATTCAGGGTTGACTTCCGAAGCCATGGAATTCTCCAGGCAAGAATACTGGAGTGGGTTGCCATTTTCTTCTCCAAGGGATCTTCCCCACCCAGGGACTGAACCCAGGTCTCCCGCATTGCAGGCAGACTCTTTACCAGCTGAGCCACCAGAGAAGACCACTGATAATGTATAACTTAAAAGAAAAATGCTCTCGGGGCAGCGTCAGGGAAGGCAGCCCCAGCCCCGTGGGGACAGCGGCGTGGGCTGCATCCTGGCTGGCGCCTTACCAGTGAGCGACCTTGGGCCAGTGGCTTCGCCATTCTCACCTGTAACATGGAAAGCTAAGGCCTCATTGACAGGACTTTGGAGAGAACAAAATGTGTCATGGTGACCACAGGGCCCGGCTGAGAGTGGAAATCAGGGCAGCCTGGACAACAACTTGTGTCCAAAAGTGGAGAGACTCTCCTTCGTCTGGAAAGGGTACCTGTGCCTGGGACCAGGGCCCCCACAGGCGTCCCCCTGCCTGCCTTCCAGCCCCATGCTCTCAGTCCCAGACCAGGCCACCAGCAAACCCCAGCCGCTCTCCCTCCCACTGTGTCCCACAGCTCACCCTCGGCAGCCCCGCTCCAGCCCCTCTGCTCTACTCTCCAGACCTCAGGGGCTCTGCACTAGTGCTCCCCATCCTGTGACTATGTCTTCCAGTTAGTCCTCGGGACCTGCACCCCTCACATCCACCAGGCTCGGGTGGCACTTGCTGTGGGAGTGGGGAGGGGGCTTCCCCACGTGATCTCCCTTAGACAGTAGCCCCCAGGCCCCAGGCTCAGCTCTGTGCACTCCTCACACCACCCCAGAGCTCACTTATGAGGTTTTAGGGGGTTGGCTCCCACCACGGAGGCAGCTCCAGCGAACAGAGCCATGTTCCTTTCCTGCACTGCTGTGTCTCTGGGGTCCCGAGCAGGGCCTGGCATGTCAGAGGCACTGGAATTATTTGCCAACCTGGTACCTCTGCCTGGGTCGCCAGAGGAGCCCCTAAGTGGCCACTACTTCGCTCCTGTCCCAACAGCCTTAGGATGCTTTCTGAAATTGCCTCCACTTCCGTCTGCCATGAATCAACCTGCCCTGCGCCAAGGGCTCCCTACTGACTAGAGTCAAAATCCAGCAGCTATTCCAGCTCATCAGACCCAGGAAGGTCCAGGAGACCAGGGGGCCACCAGGGAGTGAGGAGGCCTGGGAGGCATACCCTAAAAGGACTGATTACACTGAATAATGCTTAAACTGTGTGCCCAGACAATGTGCACAAGCAGGCCAGGCCACTCCGGGGAAGGCCTCCTCATTCGGCCCCCTTGGCCCCACTCACCTGGGTCACCAGGACCCTCCAGCCCCAGTGCGCCACCCTGCCTCCCTCTCGGCCTTGGTCGTCCATCCACGCACAGGCCCCGTCCTGCCTGGCACATGGGTACCAGCCCATGCCCGAACACCCAGCTAAAGTGCCTTCCCCACCACTACCCAGGGCAGTCCCACCTCAGCTTCTGCCCCTTTATCCTCTCTCCCTCAGTTTATGGTTAAAGGGCCTACATTCTGTCTTCCCAGCCTGGTCCAAAATAAGCTGCCTGGTCACACATATGTGTCAAAATGCAGGGCTTTTTCCCTATGGGGAGCAACCTCTGGGTCTCTGCTGCAGCCCCTTCCCCTGGGGGAGGGACTAGCCCCATCCCTACACGGCCCTGGCGCTGCTTTTGAGAAAGCCACCCTTGGTGATACCAGGAATCCAGGTGGCAGGGGGCTGCATCCGCAGGTCCCAGGTGGGGGCTAGGGCTGTGAGAGGCAGACAGGGGCTAGGATGCCTGGGCGGCACTGAGTTTGGGGATGGGGAGGTGCCCACCCTGGGCAGACTCTGTCCTCAGTCACGAGTCTCCTTCAGGCAGGGCATCGTTGTCCTCGATGGCTCCTCCTACCCTCACCCACTCAGCGGGGCTTCGCTGGCTTCTGGTCACACAGTTGGGGGGTGGGGGGGCGGGTGCAGGCGGAGCGCAGACCCCCTCGTTGGAGGAAAGGCATGGAGTCTGAAGTCATGGCAGGCCTCCTTGCATTCAGGTTGTGCTGAAGGCAGCAGGGACCCCACTCTCGTGTCCCCAGGTGGGGGCTTTTCTCAGCCCCAGCTGAGCCTGGGGACCTGTCTGCATCGCCTTCCCCCCTACCCTTTCAGGCAGCTAGGGGAGGGTAAGTGAACCTCCAGGACCCTGACCCGTGGGGGACATCAGTGTCGCAAACAGTCCAAAAACAGCTCAGAAAAATACACCACTGCTCTGGTTTGAGGCACCAGCAAAAATACTGCTAGCCGTCGACTTTGTTCTTTTCCGTCACCCTTTCCATTGTAAGCCATAATTTTCAGGGATTTATAGGTCAGCTACTAAAAATATATATATAATAAACTTCTGACGAAAAGGGAGCAGTTGGAGAGAAGGCTGATCGGCGCAAGCGTGGACTCTGAATTCTTCCACCGAAGCCGCGGCGGCGCATCGCGTCTCTCCCCACCCCCACCTGCCGCTGGGCGCCTCCCCTTGTCCCCTCCTCCCCCTTCTTCCCCCGCAGCCCGCCCCTCCCCCATTGTGGGCCCAACAGGCCAGGAATACATCTGGGTCCTGCGGCTCCACCCTGGGGGACACCGGGGCCCACGAAGCTGGGGGCTTCGGAGAGGCTTGAGGTTCCACCTTGCGCGAGGTCTCGAGAACTTTAAAAGCTCAGGTCCCGCTCATGGGGACCACCCGAGTCCCACTAGGCAGCCGGGGTGTGGGTGGCTTCCCCGGAGCCAGGGAAACTGAGTCTCGGTCTCCGCTCCAAGCCCTGCACTGAGTGTGTGTGTGTGTTCGTGTGTGTGATAAACGGAAAGCGAAGGCGGGGCCGCTCATCCCTAAATTAGTGCCCTGGTGCTTGTGGGCGCGTGCCAGCGCTGCGAGGAGAAAGTCCCCGTCGTCCCCCGCCCTCTTAGGCTGCTCCCCCGAGCTCTACCTCCCTAACTTTTGGGGGGCGCCAGGGGCGACAGCTAGAGGGAGTACAGGCACACAGGGGCTGAGTTGCAGCATTTTTCGGCCTCTTTATTTAGAACCCGGCGGATGAGGAGCCGGGGCAGTGGTGCAGACGGCTCAGGAACCATTTTTTAAAAAACAGATTTGTCTTCAAGTTTAAAATAATCATAATAGTAAAAAGAGACAGCGAAAGCGCGAAGAGACTGCAAGCTAGATGGGGCTTGTATGGCAGCTACAGCTTGTGTGACCCCCTCCCCCCGGAATAGGCTATAAAAAATAAATTTACATTTGTTGATAACCAGATGCGAGTGAGGTGCCTTTGGCATAACCAATAACCGAGCCGCGGCGTGGCAGAGCGGCCCACGCCTCCACATAAATAGAAAATATAAGTTAGTATAACTTTAAAAACTTTTTGTACAAATATACAGGGGTTTTTTTCTTTTTTCCTTTTTTTTTTTTGTCTTTTCATTTTTTTTTGCACTGAGTTTCAGCAGAGATTAAACATTTTATATAAATGACTCTTAAAGCTTTACACCTTGGGACCAGTGTACTCCTTGGGCAGAATACATTTAGATATAAAAGACGTTATTAATACATTGCACAGTTGTCAAACTTTAAACACGAAACCGAACGCTGCTCGCGGCAGCTGCCGCCGGTTGCTGCTACATGGACGGTCCCAGCCGAGGCCCAGCGCTCCTCTCCTGTCCACTGCCCAACAGGCTCCGTCAGGGCTCTTTGGGCACGAGGCTACGGGAGAGAGACGTGGTGAGCGAGGGGCGACAGAGGGGCCGCGAGGATCGCGCGGGGCGCCCCCCCCAACCGCCCCCCCTCCCCCCGCCGCCGCGGCCGCCGCCCNGCGCTCCTCTCCTGTCCACTGCCCAACAGGCTCCGTCAGGGCTCTTTGGGCACGAGGCTACGGGAGAGAGACGTGGTGAGCGAGGGGCGACAGAGGGGCCGCGAGGATCGCGCGGGGCGCCCCCCCCAACCGCCCCCCCTCCCCCCGCCGCCGCGGCCGCCGCCCTCACCTCTCATCGCAGCCGCTTGCGCGGGGTTTGCTCAGCCGAGCCGACGGCTGGAGCGGCGCCAGGCGCGGCGCACCCCGCGGGAACCTCGTTCGACGCCTTGGCTTCGGGCGCGGGTCTCTTGCGCTTGGCGAAGAAGTCTGCGGGCGACAGCGCGCGTAGCCAGTCAGGGCGGGGCGGGCCGGGGAGCCTAAGAGGGGGCCGGGGCGGGCTCAGGGGGCGCAAGGGCGGCTGCCAGGCCAGGGTGGGGGCGCCGTCCCCGCCCGCACCGAGGTCCGCGGCGGGTCAGCTTTGTTTACGTCGCCGCGCAATGTGCTGTGTAAGCATTTCCCCTTGTCCCGCGGCCAAGCCCCCCGGGGCTACCGACGCGCTTAACCCCCTCCGCGCCGCAATCGCGGCCCCGTGCCGCGCCCGAGGAGGGGCTTCGGCGGCCCCGGCGAGGATCGTGCTCGGAGGGGACCAGGGCGCGCTCTCCCAACCCTCCCGTGCGAACCTCTCGAGAGCACGACCACAGGGTGGGGATGGGGTGCGAGGGCAGCCTCGCCGCGCGCGCTACGGGCCCTTTAACGCCACGGAGGAGGCGGGGACCAAGCGAGGCCCCCGAGGGCTGGGGAACCCGGCCGGCCGGACAAAGCAGGGCCGAGCCGGGC
>SJYA01014718.1:0-10270 GCA_006410615.1 Neotragus moschatus
AGATACATGTGCTGACAAAGCAAGAGATTTTACTGGGAAAAGGCACCCGCGTGGAGAGCAGTAGGGTAAGGGAACCCAGGAGAACTGCTCTGCCGCGTGGCTTGCAATGTCGGGTTTTATGGTTAACTTATTGGAGTTAATAAGTAACGTCTAATTAGAAGACACTTCTAATTGTTGGGACTTCCCTGGGAGCTTAGTGGCTAAGACTCCACACACTCAATGCAAGGGTCCCAGGTTTAATCCCTAGTCAGAAAACTAGATTCCACGTGCCACAACTAAAGATCTTACATACTGCAATTAAGAGTCAGTGCAGACAAATAAATAAACATATGTTAAACAAGAAAGACATTGTCATTGGCCTTGATCGCTTTAGAAGCCTCATAAACACTAACTGGGAAGCTTGTTAATATAGGAAACTTCCTGCCTCTTCAACCAGATAATGTACTCACAACAGATCCAACCAGGCTTCCGGGGTGGCGCAAGTGGTAAAAGAACTTGACTACCAATGCAGGAGACATAAGAGACATGGGTTCGATCCCTAAGTCAGGAAGATCCCCTGGGGGAGGAAACAGCAACCCACTCCAGTATTCTTGCCTAGAGAATCACAGGGACAGAGGAACCTGGCGGGCCACAGTCCATGGGGTTGCAAAGAGTCAGACATGACTGAAGCGACTTAGCAGGCACACATGGATGCAACCACTTGCCAATCACAGTGTGCTTTTCTCCTGGTTTTTCAGAAACCGAGTGTAATAAGTTTTGCTGAATCGCTAAAAGGTTTGTTGTATGTCTGCTTGGGGTTGCCCAGCATTGACATTTTCAAAATAATTTAGAGGGAAAGGCTAGCATCTTTGCAAGTAATATATTTAAAAATGTATATATTATAATTAACTTGTCAAATCAAAATCTTCAAAAGAAAATCCACAACAAACATGCATCAGTTATTTCAGCTGGGGAGAGTACTGCCTAAGGAAATAGATTCTACTATTTCCAAGTGAGCTAAAATAGCCTAGAACAATCTCTGTATGTTCCCTTTTTCCTCCCCCCAACTTCTGACAGAAACAATGAGGAAGAAAAAATAAGTCATATTTCTTTTGGTTGTATGTATTATCCCTTTTGTTACTGCTATACATAAAAGTCTCTAGAGAAAGGCTACATTATTTTACTTAATAATCATTTTTAAAATTCCACTTTGAATATTCTCGTTATTCATACAAGCCAAAGGAATATTAAATTCCTAGGTGTCTTAAAGTTAGTAATGGGTTTTTAATGGCTTTAGAAATTCCACTGCACATTTTGGATTGGATCAGTTCAAGTCATAGATATTTTCATAACACAGGGGCAAATAAATACACATGGGCAACAACTGCATCATTTCGGAAAGCGGACACCTGACAAACTGCTCTTCAACTATGTTAGGAAAAGGGGCTTCTGTTTGCATTATTGAAGTTTTGGATCCGACTTTTGTGCTTGGTCTTCATTAAAAGCCAGTCTGCTGATCTGGGCTTTCAAGTACATTATTTGTTAACTGCATGATTGCTTGCTAGTATGCTGCGTGCCCACGTGGTTGGTGTATCTGACTCTTTTGGGACAGTATGGACTGTAGCCTGCCAGTCTCCTCTGTCCACAGTATTTCCTAGGCAACTTCCAGGGGGTCTTCTCGACCCAAGAAGGGATTGAACTCAGGGACTGAACCTGCGTCCTGCATTGGCAGGCAGATTCTTTACCACTGAGCCCCCAGGAAAGCCATTGATTATTTGCTAGAGAAACACTTATTTAGCTGACTAAACTGGAATAGACCCATTCATTTTTGTCAACCACACAGTCTCTGGGCTTCCCTTATAGCTCAGCCAGTAAAGAATCTGCCTGCAATGCAGGAGACCTGGGTTTGATCCCTGGGTTGGGAAGATTACTTGGAGAAGGGAAAGGCTACCCACTCCAGTATTCTGGCCTGGAGAATTCCATGGACTGTACAGTCCACGGGGTCACAAAGAATCAGAGTCCTTCTAATATTTCATCTTGGGTCTGACACACATCAGTTAGTGCTGCTGTATAAGTTGAACTTCATGGTTTCAAATAATACAAGGCCCAAAGAATGTGATTCACCAGGAACTGGCAAAAAAAGAAAGACTGATCAGAAACAGATTAACAAACTTCTAAAATTTTAAGACCAGTATGAATCAGATTGCTTCCCATGTACTTCTGTACTTTTCTGCTTTCATAAACAGTGTTCCTTCAGGTAAAAGACTGAAGGCACGCCACAGCCTAACAGCACACTGAAGCTGTGATTAGGCACCACTTATTTGGAGTGGTTGAGACTAGGCTGCAGGATATAACAAAGACTGGAAAGTGACAAAATGTAAACAGCAATGCCTCAGCTTACAAAAGCACAGAGAGACTGCCAAGCTAGAAGACATCTGTAATAGACGCAAAGGTGAGACAGGAACGCTCTCATGAATAAATATCCATTAAGGCCAATCTACTACAAAGAAGCCTCTTTGATGGTTTACTTCACCGGCTTCATATCGGATTGTGCAGACTCTAATAGAGTGATCTGGCTTCCAGCCTGCATTATCAGAAACAATGATATAACTCTAAAACTTACGAAAGAATATGAAGCTTTCTGCCACATAACATGGGTGCTATTGGCAAAACATGAATAACAGACTTTCACTCAAGAAAGAACCATAGAAATAAATCTAGCTGAAATTCTTTCACTTCTGAGTTTCTAGGTAAAGGATACACTTACTCAAAAGCAGAACCCTAAATGTGAAGGGTATTTGATAATTCTATTACCAACATATAATAAAACTTGTGAAACTAAATCTGTACACACTGCTCTGGTGTATTCATTTGCAATATCGAGACTGCTTAATGACCCATCAACATTATCTGTGTTGATGTAAAGAAAATGACCATTTAATTCCCCTGTAAGAGGATACATAGTTCATCTCCAAAAGAGAAAAAGTCAGTAAAGAAAAGAATTTATCCTTAGAAGCGAACACATTGAGTGAATGAATGACTTTACATCTCCCAAAGTCAGTTATTTTTGCCACTCTGAAGAGAAAAATGATCAGGCAGAACTAATGCTCGTTATTAAATAGAGTCAAGTGTACTTGACTTTGACATCTTTACTTGCACTGAAATATTTTACAGGTTCATTATAAAGTAAATTGGCTTTGAATAGAATTTTCTTGACCACATTTTTGGGTATTAAAATCAATTAATTCAAAAGTAGTCACAAGAGACTGTCTTTATCACTATTCACTATTTTAAGAATAGTGAATTTAACATGGTTTCAATGTTATTAGTTTCCTCATGACATAACTATGGTCAAAATATTATCCACTTACATGTTTCCCAAATTGGTGAGAACTAGAGTTCCTTCATTGCTCTTATAGAGAACTATTTGGTTCTCCAGTATTCTGGCCTGGAGAATTCCATATATGTAGGAGCCAAATAGTAATATGTCAACTGATCAGACTATAAGAATAGGGACCATGTTTGTCTAGTGAAATTCCATAATTCTAGTCCCTAGAACACATCTGGAACATAATATAGATGCAGGAAAAAGTGCTGTTGATCAATAAATGCTAAGGTAATGTAAAATAACACATAGAGGATATTTTTCTTTTAAAAAAGTTTATACTCAAATATAGACTGTTACTAGATCTTAAACAACAATGGACATTTATAGCAGCTAAATCAACCAACTTCTGGTTGTTACATATTTTACAAATTTGACAAAGGGAGCCTTTCTGACCTGATACCATTTTTACTTTTAACTTTTAAAAGCCTCAATAAGCCAAAATTTTCTCAATAAAAAATAATACAAGAATCTACAGAAATGAATATAAATACCAATAAAATGAAGTGACTCTTTCTGGTAATCTTTTAAAACTTTCAAGAGACAGTAAATCTTTTAAAACTATTCCATTTCCATGAGGCAAAATTGGCATATATGAGTTCAGAGAATTGCTTATAGTAAGAAATAACAACTATGTATCCCCTGTTTGTCAGGAGCTTCTCAGAAAATTAACTCAATAAATGATACCTACTGGAAACAAGAATAGTTCTGTGTGTACAGAAAAAAAAAAAACCCTACAGTAATGGCACACATATCAGGCAGCTGCTCAGCCTGTCAACACAGATTGAGTCCCCACTGTGTGCCTAGCCCAGGGTCAGGTTATATGTTACTAGTGTCTGTGATGGTTCATCAATCATGGTGTTTGTGCTACAGAGTTAACATTTTTCTACAATTACCCAAATGAATACTGGCCTCTTTACATGATTTATTTAAGTAAGTAAAAGAGTGTGGCCAATTCAGGATTACCTCACATTTATTTAGCAGCCCAGTTTCTTGCAGCCGTGACCAGATGCTCTGTATTCGTCCAGCATGCTCAGGGTGGGTGGTGGAATTGCCACAAATGCACTGGTGTTTCAGCATCAAAGGATCATAGGCAATTCCTTTAGGACAAAGAAAACACAATACAAGATGAGTAACGGCACAAGCTACATGACAATATGATTACTCAAAAAAAGACATTCTTTTCCAAATAAATTTACAAATAGAGAAATAATACATATCCACAAATTTCCTGGAAGCACATAAGAACTATTTAGTTCTATGGTCTGTATACATATGCAAAAAAAAGTCAACTCATGAATTAGTCAGTATCAGACCCTAGGCTTACTAAGTAAATCTGTAAAGTAAAAAAGGTGATGATATTTGAGAAACTGCAGGTTAAAAAAAATACTGAAATTTTACCAGTATCTTAAATCACTATGGAGTAGTTTTAGACAGATAATTCAGCAGAGGTTTCAATTTTATCAGTGAATCTACAAAATGAGCTCTTTAAAGTGTGACTATTTCATGAGTAAGTCTTGCCATAGTTTAGGTCATGTTATATCTGTAACAAACTGAAAGTTTCCAACTACTTGCCTATTCATTTGCTTATTAATTCCTTCAAAGTTGTGCAGAAAGAGTTTCTTTTCTGCTTACTGTGTTTCTCTTATAATTTATGTCAATCTGTAAGTAATACTATAGTTTTTAATGACGCTAAAGCTGAAACTCCAGTACTTTGGCCACCTCATGCGAAGAGTTGACTCACTGGAAAAGACTCTGATGCTGGGAGGGATTGGGGGCAGGAGGAGAAGGGGACGGCAGAGGATGAGATGGCTGGATGGCATCATCAACTCGATGGGTGTGAGTCTGAGTGAACTTCAGGAGTTGGTGATGGACAGGGAGGCCTGGCGTGCTGCAATTCATGGGGTCCCAAAGAGTTGGACATGACTGAGAGACTGAACTGGACTGATAGTTTTCATAATATTGTGGAACACTTGAAGTGTTTCTTTAAAAAAATAAGTCAGCAGCAACATCTTTAGTAGAAATCACATAGACACAACAAAATCTGTGTTTAAATTATCATGAGTTAACACATTTCATGTTTCAGAGCCTTTGATGAGAAAGATTGCATACACACTCAATGAAATGAACTATTAGGCATATACAAAGTAGGGCTCTTTAAAGCAACAAATTAGACGATAATTATTATAAAAAATTTTCTACCCTTAACCTGATTCCTTGGGGGAAAAACATGTTATTTACAAAATTGCCTGATGTAAGAAATTATTTAACCAATGAAATATTCCAATAAATTACCATCAAAATACATTCTCTGGGGGTATAGAATGCAGAAGAGTCCATTATAATAACTTTCTAAATATCTATTCAAGAACAGATAAGTACAAGCAATTAGTGTTATAAAGTAGGTTCAATTAATACATTTTATTCTCCCTTACATTATTGTGTTAGAGGGATGTTAGTCAAGAGGGGAAACTATGTGTCCCTGAGTGTATTAAAATCATGCAGAATGACGTGTATTTTGAAACTATGTGGCAAAAATTATGTCTAAGAAAAAACTATTTTGCTGGTCCAAATAACATCCACTTCTTCCTATTAATTGAAATATAGCTGACATATACAATATTACGTTAATTCCAGGTGTACTACATAGTGATTTGACATTTTCATATACTGCAAAATGACCACCACAATAAGTCTAATAAACATCTGTGCCCATACAAAGCTATTACAATTTTTTTGTTTGACCAAACCACACAGCATGTGGGACCCTAGTTCTCCAATCAGGGATCAAACCTGTGCCCCCCGGAGGGCAAGCATAGTCTTAACCACTGGATCGCCAGGGAAGTCCCTATTACAATTCTTTTACTATATCCCTTGTATCTTATTAATACGTCACCATGGTTTATTTATTTTATAACTGGAGGTCTGTATCTCTTAATCCCCTTCACTGATTTGGCCCAGCTTTCCAACCCCCTTCCCTCTGGCAACTACACAATTGAGTATGCTGTCACTTTGTTTTATTTTGTTTCTTAGATTCCAGATCTGGCTATACAGACTTTAGTTTATACAGTATTTATCTTTGTCTGACTCATGATGCCCTCTAGATGTGTAATAGTGATTCTCAAAACACAAATGGCTTCAGAATCCCTCCACATGCTCCCAACTCTCACATTTTCATTTTCAGGGCCAATCTCCCTCCTGAGCAGTATACACTTGAACACTCATCTAAATCACCCATCTAAAATCTCCATTTGGATGTCTCCTAGTTTTCATAAAATAGGAATATTATATTTGAGCTCAGAATCTTAAGCTTCACATACCGTTTCTCATTTCAGTGAAAGATATCACCACCACTGCTCATGTAAAGAAATCTTACTGTCCTCTTGACACTCCCTCTCCAATAAACCAATAAGTAATGTCTATTTTCCCCTGGAAGATGCATACTCATTCTCTTATCTCCAATGCTGAAACCACACAATCCAAGGTACTGTTATCTTTAATCTGATCTCCTGAGATAGCCCTGTAATGCCTATTTGACTTTCATTCTACTCTTATTTGCCACTTACGAGAGTTGCTACCTTTGCTTCAGTCCTTTGGTGACTTCAAAGATGAGGTTAAATTTCTCAAGGCAGCACAGACAGGACTGTCTCCACTTCTCCAGCTTCATCTCATACTTCCCTGCCTTGATCTTTATTTCTCCCACAAAGGTTTACTTTACCTTCTAGTTTTCAAAAGACTCAAAATCATATGTGCCTTGGGATCTTCATACATGCTGTTCCATCAATGCCAAAAATTCTGCTTTTCTGGTCCCCTTCACTCAGCTAATACCTACTCATTCTTCAAGATTTTTTCAATGTCACTTCCTCAATAAAGCATTCCTTAGTTCAGTTCACTCACTCAGTCATGTCCGACCCCTTGCAACCCCATGAATCACAGCACGTTAGCCCTCCCTGTCCACCACCAACTCCCAGAGCCTACCCAAACTCATGTGCATCGAGTTGGTGATGCCATCCAGCCATCTCATCCTCTGTCGTCCCCTTCTCCTCCTGCCCTCAATCCCTCCCAGGATCAGGGTCTTTTCCAGTGAGTCAACTCTTCATATGACTTGTGATCTCTAAATTAGATCTCCAACTATATGTTCTCATAGCATCTTCTAGGTCTTCTATGTAACATTTAGTACAATTCTATATTTGGTGTATAATCTTAATTGGATATTTTCTTTACTATCTGTACAACACAGACTAGAGTTATATTGTTTACCTCTGAACTCTTAGTGCCTATAAATATGTTGGGAAAACAGTAGATTCTCAAGTATAATTTTAATAAATGAGTGAAAAACATGAATAAATGAATTGATGGAATAACTAGGTCAGATATCTCCATCCATTATAAAAACCTTTCTTGATGAACCTACTTGGTGGACCTCATTGGACTACTTAAGTTTTTATAGACCAATTTCTTTGTACTACATGCCTTGTCTTCCTCCTGGTGAAAGTGAAGTCAAAGTGTTAGCCGCTCAGTTGTGTCCTATTCTTTGTGAGCCCATGGACTGTAGCCTGCCAGGCTCCTCTGTCCATGGAATGCTCCAGGCAAGAATACTGAAGTGGGTTGCCATTCCCTTCTCTAGGGGATCTTCTCCACTCAGGGATCAAACCTGGGCCTCCTGCATTGCCGGCAAATTCTTTACCATCTGAGCCACAGGGCCATCTTATCTTCCTACCGGTAGGTGCCTCTAACACAAGCATCTATTATACTCATTATATTTATACATGGAATTTTACACAAAAAAAGAGATGAATAAATATGTTTAAATAAAGCCAAAAAAGAGAAAAGAGGAAGGCAGGAAAAAAAAAAAGTAACAGGCATAAAAAGCAACATTCACAATATGCCAATACATTAGACATGTCCTCACAACTCAGATATATCAAGTATTTATGAGTTGCTATTACATAACAGGAACTGTTGGACATATTTTCTACCAGTTTTGTCCTGCATAAAAGATATATTAATGATTAACATGGAAACATAAAATACAGCATTTCCCTCATTTTGAAAACATATTCTTTAAGAATAGAGATTCTAATAATTAGGTTGCTTATTTTTTTCACTATTTGATCTCTTGACATATCTAACTTCATCTCCACAGTAACCATTTCTCTTAAAGCAACAATGTCTCCATCAGTGACTGCCAAAAAAAAAAGAAAGAAACAGGTTATGGTAGTTTAAAATTATTGCCAAGTATCTGGAGATTATAATACAAAGTCCAGGAGCTCTTGGAAAGACATTCAAATTTAAGAGAAAATAAATAATGTCTGGAACCCAAAACCTCCACCTACTCATCTTAATGACGTAGCAATGAAGTGTTAACAGGCAGACTGCAAGGTGAGACTTAACCTCATCCTTCATCTCCATTTCTTTCATCTTTTTTTCCCCTTTTCCCCCTAAAAAATAGAAACTTATAGGGTGAGAAACAAGTCTGCTCTTCTTTTTGGGATTCACATAGAATTGCACTTTTCTTTGACCCTTTAGCCTGTCTAAAGACAGAGATCAACCTGTCTCTTAATCAAAGGGACAAGAGTTAAAGCTAGGTTTTGAGAAAATAAATAAAATACACAAAGGAGTCTTAACATAAACCTTTACCTGAATTTTAAACCCTAGTTGTTTATTTTCTGCTAAAAAAAAAATCATCTCTTAAAATTTTTTGATTTTTTTTATAAGCTTAGACTTTGTGCTTTCTATGGCTTTCAGTTTTATTAAATGAGGTAAGTATGTAAAGCACACAGTGTAGCATCTTGGCCTTTCCTTAATCATTGCATATAGTTTGTTTAGTTAGAGAAAGCATTCATATCTTTAGGTTTATGCTCAGTCCAATATGACTGTAGGGCTGAGTCCACATTGGTCTATTAGGAAAGCTGAGTTCAGAATCCTTCAACCTAAAACTCCTGATCCCAGCTTCTTAAAATTCAACTTCATATTGCTTTTCTGGTTAATGCCTGAGGTTCCACACCTTCCCAAGAATTTGCTCAATGATACATACTAAATATCTTGCAGGGCCAAAGGATTGAACCAAGGGCTGAAGCACAGCAAATATATATATATATATACACACACACACGTATATATATGATATAATAACTTTCCTAAAGGATGCAGGTTCAGTAAACAGTCACTGAATGCTCTCAATGATCTAGATATCAGAAACTTTAATTTATTACATTTAACTTATGACCTAGCAGTAAAGGTAAGGGATTCACAAAGACAGTTATATGACACGTATGTTTAAAACTCTGTATGGTAGGTAAGGAAATTAAAAAAATATGGGGCTGAGAAGTCAAAGATGACCTCTTAAGAATTAAAAAAAAAAAAACTTTAAAAAATGGATTGCAATTTGTAGGATTACTAAAATGGATAGAAGGAGTTACTTTGAAGCAGGAGTCATTTCTAATAACCTCTAAATCATGTGCAGAACAGCTATTATACTTTCCATCTATAAGAGAAATCTATCCATAAGGTTTATAGTTCTAATCTATAAGTTTTATCTTGCCTAATTTTTCCCATAATGATACTCTTTATATTATAACACCTGAATTATTTNTTGAAGCAGGAGTCATTTCTAATAACCTCTAAATCATGTGCAGAACAGCTATTATACTTTCCATCTATAAGAGAAATCTATCCATAAGGTTTATAGTTCTAATCTATAAGTTTTATCTTGCCTAATTTTTCCCATAATGATACTCTTTATATTATAACACCTGAATTATTTGTTATAATATCTTTTAACAGGAACACTTAAAAGTGCCAGATACTACATTTTTAATTATGTGTAGTCACTGAGCGCAGGCGGCTGCGAGCCGCCGGCTCACTACGCGCAGGCGGCTGCGAGCCGCCGGCTCACTACGCGCA
>SJYA01014719.1:0-10270 GCA_006410615.1 Neotragus moschatus
ATGGACATGAGTCTGAGTGAACTCCAGGAGTTGGTGATGGATAGGGAGGCCTGGTGTGCTGCAATTCATAGGATCGCAAAGAGTCGGACACGACTGAGCAACTGAACTGAACTCATTTTTTTTTTTAAACATTCTATAATAAAGTCTAGCTCTCAATATTTTGGGGGAACAATCTAAAAAAAAAGCACTGATGCTTCTTTTTGGACTGGAGGATCAAACACACCTGGCTATTCTCATCCTGTTCCTTTTATATTTCACAATTAACATCTCAACTAGAGATGGAGAACAGGCGTAAAAAGTATACAACTAAAATCTCCTAGTTCAGATATACTAAAAGATTTAGCATTGGAGGTTAAAACTAAATAAATAAATACTAGCTACCTTATCTCAAATGTCTAGGCTTTTGAATCTAATTGCTAAAACAGAAAATATCAGCTATAAGAAATAAAACTTTCTATAAATGAAGGGTATAAAGTTTATTTTTCTAACCACCTTCCCCCTACAAAGAATATGTGTGTGTGTGTGCTTTTAATTGCTCAGTCGTGTCTGACTGCTGTGACCCCACGGGCTACAGGCTGTCAGGCTCTTCTGTCCATGGGATCCCAGGCAAGAATACTACACTGGGTTGCCATTTCCTCCTCCAGGGGATCTTCCCAACCTAAGGATCTAACTGAGTCTCCTGCATCTCCAGATGGGACTTGAGCCACTGGGGAAGAAAGTCCATATAACACTCTAATTTGTACTAAGCAAAATATACTAGGTAGGGAATAGCAGCAGGCACAGACTTGAGAGTCAAGAAAATACAGATTATTTTTCAGATTTACTTTTCTTTTTGAAATTACATCAGGAAAGTTATCCTATGGTCAAAACTGAGTCATTCCAAGACATTTTAATTAATTTTTGTTTATGCATAATCTATGCTTCTAGTAGAATATATATTAATTCATTCAAAAATACCGAGAGCTACACCAGGCTTGAGTACTTGAAATATTTGGACTGGTTCTTCAAAGTAATTATCCCTACAATGAAACTTGCTATTATTTATCCAGGTCTTTTAAAACTTCACTTATCTTTAATTTTTGAATGAATAATTTTTTAAAGTATTTAATATACTCTCAAACTTCAGACAGGATAACAACTCATTTAATTTCATATCTAGATTGCTACTAAAAAGCGAAATTTAACACTTTATACAAAATGAAGGAAGAAGAGAGACTGTGAAACAATTTAATTATACTTTTAAATGGATTTTTAATTTGAATACAATAATATTTAAAGAAATTGATCAAGAATTTCCAACATATTTGTTTCAAGGATCATAATGGCTACTAGTTAAACATAACGAGGTAACAATGAAACTTGCTGAAACTTCATGAAGCTTGAAAATTAAATCATGTAATTTCAAAGACGTGTGTGTGTGTGTGTGTGTGTACTAAGTGACTTCACTAGTGTCCACCTCTTTGTGAGTCCGTGGACTGTAGCCTGCCAGGCTCCTCTGTTGTTGGGATTCTTCTGGTAAGAATGCTGGAATGGGCTGCCATATTCTTCTCTGGGGGATCTTCCAAACCCAGGGATCGAACCCGCATCTCCTGCAGCTCCTGCACTGGCAGGTGGATTCTTTACCACTCAGCCACCTGAGAAGCCTTCAAAGACAGTCCTTCACCAAACCTTGGTGATAAAACTAGTTATTACTGACCTAGTAACAAAACACTAAGTTAAAGATGAGAGAGAGACCCGTAAATGTATTGGGAACCTAATACATGATAAAGGTCCCAGGAAAGGGTGTGACTGTTAAGTAGATAGTATTATAGTATTCGGAAAGTGACAAACTCAGAATAAAATAAACGAGACTCATACCTATAGCCATACACAAAATGTGGGTAAAATTACAAAGAGAAGAAAATATATGAGGATATCTTTATGAATTCGTATAAATTTCTTCAGCATAAATTCAAAGCTGTATGCCATAAGCAAAAATAAAATGAATGTGGTTACATAAAAATTAAATGATTCGGCTGAGTAAACAGCACTGTGAATCAAGCAAAAGATAGGTAATACAACGGGAGAAGATATTTCAACTGTCTAAAATGGAAAGGAATAAAATTTAGAATTTACAAGGAATTCCCAAATCAATACGAAAAACATAGCTATCCATATTAAAAAAAATATGAGCAAGCACACTGGAAGGCCAAACATATCAAGAGATATTTTAATTTACTCAGTAAAAGAAATGTGGACTAAAGTATGGAAATGCTACTTTATGTCTATTAGATTAGCCACAGGCAGAAAGCTGGAAAATGCCCCGTGTCCCTGGAGATGTGGACAGGACCCACGTATATGACTGATGGGGAAACACAGGTGGAGGAGCTAACAGGCGCAAGCTGTTCATTACTGCATTCGGCTACTCAGCATACACACCAAAGAAACTCTGGAGGGTGAGATCTTGTAAATGGATGTTTACTGAACTGTATGCACGATGTCTGGGGACTTGGAGGCTCTCTGGAGGTTCCTATCACTGCCCATCACGAACAAACTGAATAAGCAGAACAGGGCTGGGGACTTCCCTGGTGGCCCAGTGGTTAAGATTCTGTCCTCCTAATGCAGAGGGCCTGAGCTAAATCTCTGGTTGCGGAACTAAGATCCCATATGCCCTCACATCCTGCATGGTGTGGCAAAAAAAATAACAAAGACAGACATCATTAGAAGAAATTTTTAAAAAAAGAACAGGATTGACAAAGACGTAGAATCATTCATATTCAGTTAGAAGTATATGTTTCCCATGAGTGCATCTTAAAAGCGTAATGATGAGTGAAAGGAACTAAGAAATAGGATGAAATATATACAACATACCAGTTCTTGAATACTAGAAATACACACAAGACAAATATTTTACAAGAATATATATGAATGAATGATAAGACTATTGTTTCAACAGGGTTTTTGTCTCTACCTCACTAAAAATACAGCCCTTTAAAGGAAATAATTACTTTGCAGTACTTTTGAATTTAAAATAAGTCCAAAAAATCAGTTTATTATATAATAACTATGTATTTATAACTGAAATTACTTAACAACTATTTCGTATCTTGAATGACTCTCAATGAAGCTATATTTAAATCAGATACAAGTAGTTATGTTTTTTCCCTAAACTGATTCTTAGCTATTCCTCAATTTAGTTTTTTTATTCCTCTGACATTAAAAAATTTCCTTAAAGGAAATTTCATCTCCTCCCCAAGCAACAAGAAAAAAAAAAAACTGGTAAACTGGTATCTGTAGGAATATTTCGCTGAAAGTTTTCTGGGTTCTTTGGTTTTTATTTGTTTTACTATCTGCGACTGTTTGAACGGTCAAAACAAAATAAAGCGTGGATAGAGTCCTCCAACCTCTTGAGGAGGAGGCTGGCCCTAGGGTGGCCAGTGATGATAACTTACCACATATTATATGATAAACTATAAGGAAATAGCACCTAACTCAAGAGAGGGAAAAGCAAAACCAGTCAACTTCCCTCATATCCACTATTAGGGAAAAAAAGGGGGATGGGGTAGGGAGATAAAACTGGTTTCTTTATTACGTCAAAATCAACTGTGCAGTTTTTAGTAACAAAATAAATCTGAGCTTCTTCCAGTCCTCAGAAGCTTATGTATGGTTTCCATCAACAGAAAATCACATTGGGAATACCAAGGTGGTTCTATAGTATTTGATAACTTAGATTTGGCTTTAATTTTAAAAAAAGGCAACCTTCAATTAGTATCTTTCATTCATTACATCTTTGACATAATCTGCCTTTATCTCTATGGAGTTATGATTCAGGATGATGCCTTCTGCCCTATAATATTCCGAATCAAGAGTAAAGTGTAAAATGTCAGCTACTGTTGCTCTGGGTGGATCCCCGGGATACAGCAGTTTATATCAACAACTAGCACATGTAGCATTTAATTTGTTGTGAAATGACAGCTCTTTTAGGATATCTGATTTCACAGAGCTTAGAGTCCATGGTGCAATACAGGTGTGGCATATGACACCAGGGAAGTATTGATAAGATACTAGGGGAAAGAAAGTACAGCAGGGAACCCTAATCAAGCTGCAGAGTGGCAGGGTTGTAGGGAGGAAGAGCATCAGGAAGGACTAAGCACATTTTTTTTTAAAGATTTTCAACAACAGAAAAAAAAAAAAAAAAGAATGGACTTCCCTGCTCATCCATAGGCTACTCTAACCAATCAAGTTTTTGCAGCTTTGTTCTCTGCGTGTTAATTCTTCACACACACACTTTTCTACACATGATTTATAATCAGTTTTTCCAAGTGGAAAACACCAGCCATCCTGCCCTTGAATCATTTTAAGAGTCTAGAGGGACTGCCTTGGCAATTAGCAACTGGGGCTGTAGTTAATCCCTAAGGAACTCCCGTTTCCTGCCTCTGCCTCAGTTTTTGTTTAGGAAATAGAGTTAAGATCCACAGCCAAGTAGATGCTAGTTATCCTCACCGAAATGTATTCATTCATTTCCTACCACAAGTGGTACAATGCCTAATTTATAGGTTAAGAAACTGACATCCAGAGAGGTTAAAGCAACGTGCCAAAAAGATCCAGTAACAAGCATCAGGTGAAATTTGAATTCGAAACACATACATTGAAGACAAAAGCTCTTCTTATTAAGTGGAAGCTGTTTCTTTGCCTTGATGAAATAATTTTACTTATGAAAGCAACTGTGATTTTATTTTCTAAATGTTCCTAGCAATGATAGTACTATTTGTTCTCTCTAAAAACATTTGGACAAAATTAACGCAAGTATTTTTGTCCACAAGAAGTTAAAAAAACACGCACACATAAAATCCATGTTTACTCTGTGTATCTCCCACCAAGGGTGTAACCAGACTGGCAACAAGAAATACGATTCATGAGTAATATCTTGGCTGAGAGTTCTTAGCATCTCACATCTGAGAGATCAGGGAAGTGTTACACATACCTCATCACATTTTTCATTTGAGTTTCCTGTTCTCTTTAGTTCAAGTCCTTCCCAGTCCTCATACCACGCACTCAAACACAAAAAGCCAAATACGGAATCATACTCAGAAATAGTAAAGAAATAACTTCCTAGAAGAATGCATCAAAGTAAATTACAAATAAAAATATATTACTAGGAGCTAAATACAATAATGTATTATGTAATTTAACGTGTTCTGAGCAATTCTTTCCATTAAAGAAAAATAAGATGATAACCTCAGGAAAAATCTACTCCAACATCAGAAACTATTCATCTTACTCTTCTATGATTAAAATATACACTGTTATAGTATCCTTAACAGATGATGACTTTTGACTTGAGGAGAAATTTAGGTGTCGTGGAATGTTTTCCCTGCATATTCACTATAAATGTTCATGTCAACTATTTCTGCCTCCTCTGTTCCTTAACCCTGTTATTAGGCTCGGCTTAGATGGATCTAGTTTATGCCAGCTCGTGAAAGCTTGATGGCCAAATTTTCAGAAATTGTAGAGAGTCAGTGTCAAACTGTAATAGCCTAAAACCAGCCATGGTGAGAACATTTTACCAAAGAAGTCACCAAACACTAAAAATAGGGGCTCTGTGGGGTCTTTTCTTGAAGAGACAGTTGCTAAACATTTATCAGCAGACTACCGTGCTCAGGCCTCACTAGCACTTTAGTTTATACTTCTGTTTACTTTATTATATCTCTTTTTCTTTTTAAACTCCGACTTACTGCTTCTATTTATTTATTTTTTCCCAAAGCCTACCCCTGAAAATATTTAGACTTAACCTCAAAGAGTTACAATATCATGACTAAGGATCTAAATTAAAAATATCCTTTCATCAAAACAGTCTCACAGGAAACGTCTCCCTGAATCCTTATCTGATTGGCCTGATTTAGCTACTCTGCTATTTTGAAGGCAAAATCTATTCCTTGTGAGATTGCTAAGAGTAAATTTTTATTCTGATATGAATATTTTGCTTGAAGCTTATATATACATTCCTCATAAAATATAAATGTATCAATACTAAAAATTCTACAGTCTTTTTGTCTAAGAAAATAATAAATGATACAGTGTTGAACATCACAGACCAGCATTAAGTATGAATCAGTATAATGCCAAAAAGAAAAAAGACTAATAGACTAAAAGTTTCCCTAGTAACTCAGATGGTAAAGCATCTGCCTGCAATGCAGGAGACCCGGGTTCGATCTCTGGGTCGGGAAGATACCCTGGAGAAGAAAGTGCCAACTCACTCCAGTATTTTTGCCTGGAGAATTTCATGGACAGAGGAGCCTGGCAGGCTACAGTCAATGGGATTGCAAAGTTTTGGACGATTGAGTGACTAACACACCCACGGACTAAAAGTCTATTAGTCTGCTTTTACTGAAGCAAGATGGCTGCAACTTCTATAAAGGCACTGAGAACTGAATTAGGCAGAATGTTTAATCACAGGGGATGGGAAACAAAGAGCAGGGTTTCCACAGACTCCTCTGCAAATAGGTTCTTGCTGCAACATAGGTTCAGCCAATCAAATCTACTCGCCCAAGATTCTGAAAGGCAGAAGTGAAGCAGAAACCACACTCTTGCTGACATTCACATTGTGAAGCTACAGAGATTTCAAGATTCAGTAACTACCTTCTGGCTGCTGGGAGGCAGGATGCGACACATACATCTGGCTGCCCACAATACTGTGTGTGTTCTAGAGCAGAGTTTGGCAAGCTTTTTCTTTAAGGGCTGGATAGCAAATCTTTTGCCAAGTGGTTTCTGTTGCCAGTGTAGTGTGAAAGCAACCACAGACAACAGATACATTAAAAAGTATGGCTGCACCCTAATAAGTTTATGTATGGATACTGAAATTTCGTAAAATTTTCAGGTGACACAAACACTATTCCAATCTTGTGTACTGCTGGTCAGAATGTAAGAGGGTGTAGCCAGTCAGGAAACAGAACCGAGGTTCCTCAAACAATTAAAAATAGGGCTATCATATGATCTAGCAACTCTACTTCTGGGCATTTATCTGAAGAAGATTAAAACACTAACTAAAGCAACCTACTCCAGTGTTCGTGCCTGGAGAATCCCAGGGACAGAGGCGCCTAGTGGGCTGCCGTCTCTGGGGTCGCACAGAGTTGGACACGACTGAAGCGACTTAGCAGCAGCAGCAGCAGACACTAACTAAAGACATATACACCTCCCATGTGCAGCTTAGCACTATATGCAACCAAGATATGGAAACAATCAAAGTGTCCACTGACGAACGAATGAAAAAATGTGTACAAGAACTCAATGGAATATTACTCCCATAAAAAGAAGGAAATTTGCCATCTGCGACTTCACGGGTGGGCCTTAGGGGCAAATGCTAGCTGAAATAAGTCAGATGGAGAAAGATAAGTGCCATATGATCCCACTTATAAATGGAATCTAAAAAAAACAAAAAATCAAGCTCCTAGGTACAAAAAACAGTGTTGGTTGCCAGAGGTAAGGGGTAGGGAGTGGCCAAATTGGTGAAGGGGGTCAAAATGTACAAATTTCCAGCTATAACATGAGTTAAGTCATGAGGATATAAGGACCAGCAGGGCAACTGTAGTGAATAAAACTGTATTACATATTCGGAAGTTGTTAAGAAAGTAAATCTTTAAAGTTACCATCATAAGAACAAAATTATAACTATGTGTGGTGATGGATGTTAAAAAGACTTATTGTAATGATGGCTTTGCAATATATACAAATACTGAATCATTAGCGGTACAACTTAAATTATAAAGTGTTGGACATCAAGTATACCTCAATAATAATTTTTTTTTTAAACCTACTATTCTTCTTTTGACTTGTTCAATCATTTAAAAACTGCAAAAACTCTTCTTAACTGAAAGGACACAGATAAATTCTTGAAGCCAGATTTTGCCTGTTGGCCACGGTTTATTAACCCTTACAATTGCATCCTGATCCACAGAGAAACTAGCAGCTCCCTTGATGGTTCAGCTCCATAGTATTGCACGGGAGATGTTTGTAAAAGGTCAACTGTGAGCTTAAAATCTGTTTCTTCAGCCCTTTCTATCTCTCCATAAACTGAGGAGCTTGGTGGGTTACAGTCCATGGGGTTACAATGAGTTTGGACACAGCTAAGCACACACATATACCCTTAGTAAGTCTGTTCCTGTTTAAAATGGCTAGAATGAATTCTGTTCTCTGTAACTAAATCCTGACTGAGTCACAGTACTACTATACATTCTTTAGTATCAAGCATCCAGCGGTCAAACGTTCGATGACTTTATAAATGTCATTATTTTTACAATTATTTTATATGAATCAGGATCAAAATAAAGAGGAATTATTGCTAATGGCTGATGTTGTCCTTTAAGTCTCTCCACATGGGATTTGCCAGTTTGTACGGGGTACATGCTGCTGCGTATGGAAGAACTGTGTGCTCATCTATTAAGCAAAAATTATGTGCCTGGCAGTGTTCTAGGTGTTTGGAATAGAGAGGTGGAATACAGGCATTGAGATAAGTATGTGTCCTTTGGGAGCTCAGATTCGCGTGAAGGCAAGAAAAACTAAATAAATCAGTACACAGGTCTGGTGGTGATGGCTGCAAGGAAAAAAGCAGCAAGCTCTGAAAATAAAATGCTCCAAGGTTGCTTGCTTGAGTATGCACAGGCAACTCAAAATGCCTTTCTACATTCACAGCAGAATAGAAATGTGCATGAATGAGGGAGTAATCCGTAAGAATTTCTAGGGGAAGAATTTTCCAGGCTGAGGGACAAGCAAAATCAAAGGCTGGAGGGAAGAACGTGCTTAGCATTGGTTGGAGAATCCTAATGAAGCCAGCAAGGTTAAAGTGGGGGAGGAGGCGGGGAGTGTTAAGCTGTTGATTGTCTGCACTGTGATTCAGTGTTTACTTCTCCGGCTGCTCTGAATCCACTGATACCAAGGCGACAGCTCTATACACTATCTCCTCCACTAGGCTAGGTTTTCCTGCTCTTTTCTGCATAAAAACTGCGTCTGTCTTTTCCTGCACCCTCACCTGGCTTGCCACTCTGAGACCTCTATGCCACCTACTTTGGGAGAGCTCTGTTTAAGAGGTCTGCACACTTCTCCATTTGTTCTAAAGGTTACAGCTCTTCTTGCAGTCTGAGGCTTAGTTTTCTCCTCACTTCACTCAAGTTGCAAGAATTCTTCTCTAGTCTTCATCCTTTTAGTTAGCATTAGGAAGGAGAAGAGAATACAAATGCTTTTACTCAATTATCTTTATAAATCCTTTATCTACTATAGATAAATTCAGACATGCATTAAGAGTAGATCTGTAAAAACTGGTAACTATTGTTTAAAAAAAATAGCACAGAATCAATTTTAATATATAAAGTATCTATAAGCAATATGACACTGTAAACTACAGTGATTTTCTACTGCTGCTGCTGCTAAGTTGTTTCAGTCATGTCTGACTCTGTGCGACCCCATAGACGGCAGCCCACCAGGCTCCCCCATCCCGAGGATTCTCCAGGCAAGAACACTGGAGTGGGTTGCCATTTCCTTCTCCAATATATGAAAGTGAAAAGTGAAAGGGAAGTCGCTCAGTTGTGTCTGACTATTCGCGACCCCATGGACTGCAGCCCACCAGGCTCCTCTGTCCATGGGATTTTCCAGGCAAGAGCACTGGAATGGGCCACTACCTTCTCCAGATTTTCTACTATGATACTTATATTCAAGTTAAGACATGATAAAAGGCCAACCAATGGGTACCAATATCCAAATGAATACGTAGTAAAAGTAAGTAAATGTTGAAAAAACAGAATAAATGTTAAGTAAATATAGCATTATTACTTCCAAGAACATAAGCTCTGGCTATGTTAATAAAGCCTGACTTGGTTTCTGATTTAAATAATTAATCGTCAAAATGCCTTGTACTTAGTATAAATTTATCTGCTTAAAAAGTACTCTTTCGAATCATCTAAAGGTACTTTAAAAATGTCAGCTCTTTTAAAGGCAAATATCCTTCTCGAGCTCAGTCATTCAGCTTAGTAAATAACTCTTGTCTTCAATGTAAAGTTTCAGTTTCAGTTCAGCTCAGTTCATTTCAGTCGCTCAGTCATGTCCGACTCTGCAATCCCATGAATTGCAGCACACCAGGCCTCCCTGTCCATCACCAACTCCCAGAGTGCACTCAGACTCATGTCCATTGAGTCAGTGATGCCATCCAGCCATCTCATCCTCTGTCGTCCCCTTCTCCTCCTGCCCCCAATCCCTCCCAGCGTCAGAGTCTTTTCCAGTGAGTCAGCTCTTTGCATGAGGT
>SJYA01014721.1:0-10274 GCA_006410615.1 Neotragus moschatus
TTATCCATTCATCTGCTGATGGACGTCTAGGTTGCTTCCATGTCCTGGCTATTATAAATTGTGCTGCGTGAACATTGGAGTACACGTGTCTCTTTCAATTCTGCTTTCCTCAGTACGTATGCCCAGCAAATGGACCATTCTTTTCTGTAACTTTGTGTGTGTTGTAATTTGTTGTTAATCACTATATATTTGAGTCTAATAACACTTTAAATCTGGAAATCAGATTCTTAACCTTCCCCAAGGTTTTCTGTTTTCTCTTATTGTTTGTTGTTGTTGTTTTTTGGTTGTTGTAGAATTTCTGTGCTGAGAATCCGTTGAAGCATAAGCTTAAATCTCCTCAGGTCTTTCCTGAGCCTTTCTCTGGGCATACAGTGTCACTTTCTAATCTTCTCATATATGCAGCTGTTTTTTAATGTCCTAGACTTTCATGTCTGGCTCTGTGAATAACGTATATGGGGGTTTGCTTTTTCTCTCTCACACACACACAAAAAAAGCCCAGAAGTAGGTGCTCACTGTTCAATGTGCACTGTTTAAGGTGCTCAGCTGCTCAATGATGCTTCACAAACCAGGTTTTTTTCTTCCAGAACTTCATCCTCAGAGAATTGGCTTTTTATTTCTGTGGCCTTTCATCATGATAAAAAGATGGTTGATAGAGCTCAGGCATCATATCCTCACACAAACATCCCCCAAACAAGAAAGGATAAGAAAAGCCAAAAATCTTCCTAATGATGCTTTTTTATCCTGAGACAGAATACATCCCTGTACTTGTCATTGGCCAGAAGGGATCCCATGCTTATCCCAAACTAATTCCCAATTCCTAGCAAAAGGAAATAGGTTTGCTGGTCCCTGAAATTGAGGGAAGGGCTTCCCTTCCTGCTATCAAGGAATTCCTGCCCTAGTACCGAAATAGGGTTCTGTCCCTAGGAAAGTTGGAGAATTCTATTGGGTAGGTAACAGGAAAGGTCCACTCAGCTGTCAATGTGAACCACTCCATCTTTTGAAAAGAGAAATTTTACTTACCCCAGTATCAAAAAGCTTCACCTCTCCCACTGCAGTACCCTACACTTATTCCACATAGCTCCCAAAGAACTGCAGCCGTGGCCTTGCACTAGCATCCTATACCCACAGTGACATTGACAGGACTCAGTTTTGGCTTTATCCTTCTTATGGTATAGGAGTGCAGGTCTCTTAAATCATATGAAGTGGCTGTGGCTGTTACTGTGGAGGTTGTGGAAGGCCTGGAATGGGGGTGGGGGTTTCCAAAAAATCCTGGATGGGATCTGGGCCTAGAAGCAATGGCACTCTGGGTGCTTCTTCGTCCCTTCCATGACCATGCAGGTGCATATCAGGGCAGTTCACACTCAAAGAACCTCCTCTACCACCCAGACAATGCCTCAGGGAGTATTGAGGCTCCTGGAGTGCTTCATGCCTTCTCTGTGTGTTATCCGTCACTCTTGTTGTAATTGTTATTATTATTATTATTTTGTCNCCTGGGTGCTTCTTTGTCCCTTCCATGGCCATGCAGGTGCATATCAGGGCAGTTCACACTCAAAGAACCTCCCCTACCACCCAGACAATGCCTCAGGGAGTATTGAGGCTCCTGGAGTGCTTCATGCCTTCTCTGTGTGTTATCCGTCACTCTTGTTGTAATTGTTATTATTATTATTATTTTGTCTACAGTTTTTACCTGTTTGATTAACATGTGTCTTGACATGTTCCTCCTTGGATTTTCCTTGTATAGAATTCTCTGTATTTCTTGGACTTGAGTGATTTTTTCTTTTCCCATGTTAGGGAAGTTTTTAACTATAATCTCCTCAAATATTTGCTCTGACCCTTTCTCTCTTCTCCGAGAACCTTATAATATGAATACTGGTGTGTTTAATGGTGTCCCAGAGATCTCTGACACTGTCCTCATTTCTTTTCATTCTTTTTTCTTTACTCTGTTCCATGGCAGTGATTTCAACCATTCTGTCTTCCAGCTCACTTATTCATTCTTCCGTCTCGTTTATACTGCTATTGCTTTCTTCTAGTATATTTTTCATTTCACTATTATACTGTTCATCTGTTTGTTTGTTATTTAATCTTCTAATCCTTTGTTAAATACCCTTGTAACTTTTCAATCTGTGCCTCAGTTCATTTTCTAAGATCATTTTCTTAGACCACTTTTACTATCATTAGCCCAGATTCTTTCCCAGATTTCCTATTTCCTCTTCACCTAGTTGTTCTTATGGGTTTTTATCCTGTCCCTTTGTCTGCAAATTATTTCTTTCCTATCTCATTTTCTCTAACTTTTTTTGTATTCTCCTTTTTTTTCTGGCTGATAGGTCATAGTTCTTCTTGCTTCTTGTATCTGCCTTCTGGTGGGTGAGGTTGGTTCTGAGACTTGTTTTGGCTTCATGTTGAGAGGGACTGCTGCCTGCTCACTCATTGGTTGATCTAATGGGCAGGGCCGCACCAATGGACATGTTTAAAGGTGGCTGTGAGCTCCATATGGCTTCAGGCATCCTGTCTGCTGATAAGCAGGTCTATATTCCTATCTTGCTGGTTATTTGCCCTGAGGTGTTCTGGTACTGAAGCCTGCAGGTTGTTGGCTAGGGCCGGGTCTTTGTGCTAGCACAGTGATCACTATTCTCTGGGACTTCCCTCACCAGTGTCTTTGTCCCCTCACAGCCCCCACCCCCAGTTAGCCACAGCCAACCCTCACCTCTCCAGGATACCCTCCAATTTTCATATGAAGATACAGCCCTGGCCCCTATGGAGTTACTATTTTTTGCCGGATTCCAGTGTATGTGAAACCTTGTTTTTGCCCTTCAAGTGTAGTCTTTGTTTCTCCCAGTCCTGTGGAGCTCCTGTCCCCTACTTCTACTGGCCTTCAAAGCCAAATGCTTGGAAATTATTATTCTTGCTGCCACACTCTGGGGTGCCTGATGTGGGGCTCAGAACTCTCATTTTTATGGGAGAACCTCTGTGATATTTTTTTCCAGTTCATGGGTCACTCACCCAGTGCATATGAGATTTGATCATATCATGAAAGTATCCCTCCTTTCATCTCATTGTGGCTTCTTAGTTTTTTAATGCAAAATATCTTTTTGGTTAGTTCCAGTTATTTTTGTGGATGGTTATTCAGAAGTTTTGATTTTGGCATTTTTCTGAGAAGAGATGAGCTCAGATCCTCTACTCTGTCCTATTTTCCAGAATCAAGGGGCTGCTTTTAGTTTGGATGCTTGCTGCCTCTTTCCTTAGCATGTGCTGGCCATTATTTCCTTGATATGCAGTGTTAAGGTACAGCAGCCCTTCCCTAGACAATCAGATCAAGTCCTGGCTTATGCTCATGGATTTCCTAGTGGCAAGAGCTATCTACATAATCCTGGGACTATGGGAGGAAGCTCTGGTGCCTGTTTGCAAATTTTTTTAGTTGTGAAATCTATCCATACCATCCAAGGGCAGCTAGGACAGGTCCTGACACCTACACATGGGTTTTCTAGTGGCAGAAGCTATGGACTCTCCTGGGACAATGAGGGCAGGACATGGCATCTACTCATAAGTCTGATAGAGGCAGCCAGTGCCTGCCTCTGGAGCCTAAGATGGCAGCAATAACTCACACCTGCCCCTAGAGCTCCTATAGGTGGTGCCTTGTTGCCTGGGAGTGCTAACAGGGAGAAAAGCACTTATGGTGGTCCTGATCGTCTCTTTGTGCACTTTTTTTTTTTTTTTTTTTTAATAATGGTGGCCCTGCCTGTCTCTTCGTGAGCCTTTTTTAAAATAATGGTGACTTGCCTCTCTGGCAGGTCCAGGCTCCTTCACATCATACCCTCAGTTTCCACAAACTGACCTCTTCAAACTGTTTCTATGCATCTAACCCTAGTATTTTCCCTGGATCTGATCTCCAGATCCTGAGCTTCAGCACTTGGTCCCCACCTGTACTGACAGAAGAATGTCTCAGGTTGGGAACTGAAGCGCAGAAGTGCTGAATCTCTGTGCAGTGTACTCTCCATTTTTCCTTCCATAAACCTGTTGCTGCTCTCTCCTGTTAGGCTGTGAAGCTCCCCCTCCATTTAGGCTGATCTCCCCATTAGTGGGAAGACTTCCCAGGGTGCAGGGATCTTTCCTCCTTCACAGCTCTATCCTTGGGGTGCAAGCTCTGTTCTGATTCCTTTTGTCCTACCGAGTTATGTGGAGGTTTTCTTGTTTTCCTGGATGTGGTGAAGTCTTCTGCTGACTATCAGTAGCTGTTCTGTGTGAATTATTCCACTTGTAGATGTATTTTCAATGTTTCTGAGAGAGAAGGTGAACTGTATGTCTTACTCTTGAGTAAGACAAGATTAAGACTACCGTCTTGATCCCTTTCCCTCATTCAGAAAAGTTTATATTCATTTATTTTTAGAAAGATTATATAATTATCATAAACTTTGAGAGGGTGTATATTTTGCATATTATGATAAATTGAAATCATTTTCTGAATAATTCACTCCAAATATATTTTGCCTGAAATGTCTAAGTAGTTGATAAAAATAACACTTTTATAAATATTTTTAAAGTGTTAAGTTTAAAATGAATAACATAATCCTATGATTTCACCACTGGTTTGAGAATTTATATTTGTTTCAAATCTTGTTTAATAAAAATAAAGACATTTCCTTTGAAATTGTTCCTTCCTTTCTTTGTGACAAATACCCTAATGAATTTGATGTCTTTCAAAGTCTAGTGTCTTATACATTGACTTCTCATGTGTATCCATAAACAATAGAATTTTATTTATTTTAATTTACGTAAATGATATGTCTATATAAACCTTTATTTGACCTTCTTAAAAATTTCATGTTTTAGCCTCCATCCTTGCTGAGACATATATATCTCTAGTTCATCAGTTTAATCATGCTTCAGCTTTCTAGGGTATGACTGTGCTATGTTACAATTTTTAGTCATCTATTCCTGTATTGATGAACACTTAGGTTCTTTTTAATTTTTAATTATTACAAAGTATGTTCCTATGAACATGACATAATCAATATGATCACTACATAAGTTTAAGCTGCTTACATTTCATGTGATATAAATAATTGAGTTTCCTTTAGGTTATTAGAATTGGAATGATTAGATGTTGTTTACTTCAATATTCATTTTGACATAGGAATAAAGTTTTTGAAATCAAGACTGTAACTTTTATATCATAGTATTTATTTTTCTAGACTTGGTGTGAGTCATCTTGTTGCCTGCATTAATGCTCAAGGATCATTTCTTTTTCACCTAGAGCACTTTATTCCTAGTTTCATTTCTAGACAAAAAGAAATTTTTATTGAATTTTTCATGTTTGATGTTTTCATTTGTCTCTGAATGACGCTATGTTTGCACTCATCTTTATTCCCATTGATTCAAATTTTTAAATAATCCACATTTCATAAGCAATTGTCTATAACATCATGTTGCTGATCTATGAAACTGAAATAATTGCTTATATTAAGGACATTTTCAGCAAATTTTGAAATGGCATGCATAGACAAATTATTTGGCTGAGCAGAATCAATTGTATTTCCTTGCTAAGTGCAAACTAACAATGTAGAAAGACTGTTTAATTACTTTCATATAAAATTTCCTTAACTTTTAAACATTTTTCTTTTCTCATATTTTATGATTGATCTACTTATAGACTTTTCAGAATGCCTTTTTTTCAATGACTGTGAGAGACTCCTTCTTCAGTTCAAACCAAGTTACCTTCTAACCAGTGATGTATAAACATCTCATCATATCAAGAGATGTACAATGGAGCAGGATACAATAGTGGCTAAGTGAACCAGAATTAGAATGCCTTGGCCTTCACGTTAAACAGAAAACCATCTTTTGTGTTTGTAATGCTAAAACATTGTGTGTATAATGCATATAACAAAAATCACAGTGAATATAGGCATACTATTCAACATATATTGAAGTCTAGCTTAAAGGATTTTGAGCACAACCTTATAAGCATGTGAAGTGAGTGCAATTATATGATAGTTTGACTATTCTTTGGCATTGCCCTTCTTTGGGACTGGAATGAAAACTGACCTTTTCCAATCAACCTTCCTGACTTCAGACTATACTACAAAGCTACAGTTATCAAGACAGTATCATACTGGCACAAAAACATAAATATAGAACAATACCACAAGATAGAAAATCCAGAGATAAATCCATGAAGCTATGGACACCTTGTCTTTTACAAAGGAGGCAAAAATATACAAAAGAGCAAAAGACAGTCTCTTCAACAAGTGGTGCTGGGAAAACTTGTGAGCTAAGTGTAATAAGAATGGAATTAGAACATGTCCTAATGCCATACACAAAAATAAATACAAAATGGATTAAAGACCTAAATATAAAACCTAGGCAGAACACTCTCTGACATAAATCACAGCAAGAGACTCTATGAGCCAACTCCTAGAGTAATGGAAATAAAAACAAAAGGACCGAATAAAAGTTTTTCACACAAAGGTAACTATGAGAAAGGTGAAATCAATCCTCAGAATGAGGAGAGAGAATAATAGCAAATGAAACAACAAACAGAATTAACTCCAAAGTATATAAGTAGCTCATGCATCTCAATACAAGAAAAATAAACAACACAATCAAAAAGTGTGCAGAAGACCTAAACCGATATTTCTCCAAAGACATGAAGATGGCTAGTAAACAAATGAAATGATTCTCAACATCACTCTCTATTAGAGAAATTCAAATCAAAACTACAATGAGGTATCACCTCACACCAGTCAGAATGACCATCATTTTAAAATAAACAAACAATAAATCCTGGATAGAGTGTGGTGAAAGGGAACCCTCTTACACTGTTGGTGGAATGCAAATTGATGCAGCCACTATGAAGAACAGTATGGATATTCCTTTAAAAGCTAGAAATAAAAATCTATATGGAATTTAGAAAGATGGTAACGATAACCCTGTATGTGAGACAGCAAAAGAGATACATCTATATACAGATGTATAGAACAGTCTTCTGTAAAAAGAATACATTTGAATCAGTTCTAATGAGATGGATGAAACTGGAACCAATTATACAGAGTGAAGTAAGCCAGAAAGAAAAGCACCAATACAGTATACTAACTCATATATATGGAATCTAGAAACATGGTGATGATAACCCTGTATACGAGACAGCAAAAGAGACAGAGATGCATGGAATGGACTTTTGGACTTTGAGGGAGAGGGAGAGGGGGGGAAGGCTTGGGAGAATGGCACTGAAACATGTGTGCTGTCAAGTGGGAAACGAATCATCGGTCTATATTCGGTTCAGGATACAGGATGCTTGGGACTGGTGCACGGGGATGATCCAGAGAGTTGATGTGGAGTGGGAGGTGGGGGGGGTGGTTCAAGATTGGGAACTCATGTACACCTGAGATGANACACCAGTCAGAATGACCATCATTTTAAAATAAACAAACAATAAATCCTGGATAGAGTGTGGTGAAAGGGAACCCTCTTACACTGTTGGTGGAATGCAAATTGATGCAGCCACTATGAAGAACAGTATGGATATTCCTTTAAAAGCTAGAAATAAAAATCTATATGGAATTTAGAAAGATGGTAACGATAACCCTGTATGTGAGACAGCAAAAGAGATACATCTATATACAGATGTATAGAACAGTCTTCTGTAAAAAGAATACATTTGAATCAGTTCTAATGAGATGGATGAAACTGGAACCAATTATACAGAGTGAAGTAAGCCAGAAAGAAAAGCACCAATACAGTATACTAACTCATATATATGGAATCTAGAAACATGGTGATGATAACCCTGTATACGAGACAGCAAAAGAGACAGAGATGCATGGAATGGACTTTTGGACTTTGAGGGAGAGGGAGAGGGGGGGAAGGCTTGGGAGAATGGCACTGAAACATGTGTGCTGTCAAGTGGGAAACGAATCATCGGTCTATATTCGGTTCAGGATACAGGATGCTTGGGACTGGTGCACGGGGATGATCCAGAGAGTTGATGTGGAGTGGGAGGTGGGGGGGGTGGTTCAAGATTGGGAACTCATGTACACCTGAGATGAAAAAAATTTTTAAATTAAAATAAAAAAAAAAAGAAGAAGAAATAGAGCCGAGACAAGGAGACACAGGGTAGGGTTGGAGGGGTCTTGTTCCTCTCCCTGTCAGCTTCAGGAACAGTTAAGCATATTGTGTGTGTGTGTGTGTGTGTGTGTGTGTGAAAGTGTTAGTTGCTCGGTCATGTCTGACTCCTTGAGACCCCACGTACTGTACCCCTCCAGGCTCCTCTGTCCATGGAATTCTCCAGTCAAGAATACTGGAGTGGGTTGCCATTCCGTTCTCCAGGGGATCTTCCTGACCCAGGGATGGAACCTGGGTTTCTTGCATTGAGGCATATTCTTTACCATCTGAGCCTCCAGGGAAGCCCAATGCAATAGCAGATGTATTTTAAATAAATTACTTATCAGAAGCAAAGAAAACCAAACTCATATGGGATTTAACCCAGGACAAAAAAAAAAAAGAACAGTCTTCTGGACTCTGTGAGAGAGGGAGAGGGTGGGATGATTTGGGAGAATGGCACTGAAACATGTATAATATCATATAAGAAATGAATCGCTAGTCTAAGTTCGATGCAGGATACAGCATGCTTGGGGCTGGTGCACTGGGATGACCCAGAGAGATGGTATGGAGAGGGAGGTGGGAGGGGAGTTCAGGATTGGGAACATGTGTATACCCATGGCAGATTCATGTTGATGTACTGCAAAACCAATACAGTATTGTAAAGTAAAATTAAAAAAAAAAGAAGAAGAAACAAAACTCTATAAGACCCAACAATCCCACTACTGGGCATAGAGCATGAGGAAACCATAGTTGAAAAAGATATATGTCCCCCAGTGTTCATTGGAACACTTTTTACAATAGCTAGGACATGGAAGCAATCTAAATATCCATCAACAGGTGAATGTATGAGGCAGTTTTGATACACAGACACAATGGACTATTACTCAGCTTTAAAGAGGAATGCATTTGAGTCAGTTCTAATGAGGTGAATGAATCTAGAGCCTATAATACAGAGAAAAATAAGTCAGAAAGAGAAAGGCAAATATCATATATTAATGCATACACAAGGAATCTAGAATGATAGTACTGATGGTCCCACGTGATGTCAAAGGTGACACAGAAATAAAGAACAGACTTTTGGACACAATGGAGGAGGGAGAGGGTGAGATGATATGGGAGAATAGCATTGAAACATACAAATTACCATATGTAAAACATGCGGCCAGTGGGAGTTTGCTGCAAGACACAGGGAACTGAAAGCTGGTGCTCTGTCACAACCTATAGAGGTGGGTAGGAGAGGGAGATAGGAGGGGGGATACAAGAGGGTGGGAACATATGTATACCTGTGGCTGACTCATGGTGATGTATGACAAAAAACCATCACAATATTGTAAAGCAATTATCCTACTTTACAATTGAAAAAGAAATTAAAAGTAGAACTATCATATGACCTATAAATTCCACTCCTGGATGTTTATCCAAAGAAAACAAAAGCACTAATAAGAAAAGATATACACCTCTATGTCCTTTGCAGCTTTATAACAATGACAAAAATATGAAAGCAAACTAAGTGTCAATCGATAGATGAATGGATAAAGAAGATATGGTATATGCATACAATGGAATATTACTCAGTTATAAAAAATAATGAAATCCTGTCATTTGGGACAACATGGATGGCTCTAGAAGGTATCATGCTATGTGAAATAAGTCAGACAATAAAAGGAAAATACTGCATGATTTCACTTTTGTGTGGAATCTAAAAAACAAAACAAATGGCCAAATATAACAAACAAAAACAGCATTATGGATACTGTGAACAAAGAGATGGTTACCAGAGAGGAAGATGTTGAGGGCAGGAGAAATAGTTGAAGAAGATTAAAAGACACAAAGTTCTCACTATAGAATAAATGAGTTATGATTATCGAATGTACAGTGTGGACAATATTTCAATAATTATGTAATATCTTTATATGATGACATGATAACTAGGCTAATCATGGTGATTATTTTGAAATTTATAGAATATCAAATCCCTACTGTGTGTAGCAGATGCCAAAATAGTATACTGTAGGTCTACTATACTTCAAAAGTAAACATAGAAAAAAAGAATCAGATTTGTGGTTACCAGAAGGGGTTGGATGGAGCAGAAATGGAATCAGTCAGTCAAGTTCAGTCGCTCAGTCATGTCCGACTCTTTGCGACCCCATGAATCGCAGCATGCCAGGCCTCCCTGT
>SJYA01014722.1:0-10269 GCA_006410615.1 Neotragus moschatus
GTGATATTGAATGGTTTGCCTTGGAAATGAACAGAGATCATTCTGTCATTTTTGAGACTGCATCCCACTACTGTATTTCAGACTCTTTTGTTGACCATGATGGCTACTCCATTTCTTCTAAGGGATTCCTGCCCAAATTATTAGATATAATGGTCATCTGATTTAAACTCACCCATTCCAGTCCATTTCAGTTCACTGATTCCTAGAATGTCGATGTTCACTGTTGCCATCTCCTGTTTGGCCACTTCCAATTTCCCTTGATTCATGGACCTGACATTCCAGGTTCCTATGCAATATTGCTCTTTACAGCATTGGGCCTTGCTTCTATCACCAGTCACACCCACAACTGGGTATTGTTTTTGCTTTGGCTCCATCCCTTCATTCTTTCTGGAGTTATTTCTCCACTGATCTCCAGTAGCATATTGGGTACCTACCGACCTGAGGAGTTCCTCTTTCAGTATCCTATCATTTTGCCTTTTCATACTGTTCATGGGGTTCTCAAGACAAGAATACTGAAGTGGTTTGCCATTCCCTTCTCCAGTGGACCACATTCTGTCAGACCTCTCCACCATGACCCACCCATCTTGGGTGGCCCCACAGGGCATGGCTTAGTTTCACTAAATTAGACAAGGCTGTGGTCCTAGTGTGATAAGATTGGTTGCTGCTGCTACTGCTAAGTCGCTTCAGTCGTGTCTGACTCTGTGCGACCCCACAGATGGTAGCCCACCAGGCTCCCCAGTCCCTGGGATTCTCCAGGCAAGAACACTAGAGTGGGTGATTAGATTGGCTAGTTTTCTGTAAATCCATAAATAGTATATCATATTCTTTAAACCTTAACAAAATGGCATTTACAGTAGAAACTTTGTTGCCTACTCAGTATTTGTTTATTAGCTGGCCTACTTCAATATTCTCTTCTGTGCAGATCATGTAGTGTGCTCTGGGCAACAATGCATCCAACTCATAGCCTTCATTTCCCACCTTCACTTCTGTAAGAGAGGTAGCCAGTCAAACAAAGGTGAAGGTCATTGGCCAGGGCTTCTGGGATGATCCTTTTCAGGGACTCACTTGCCAAGTGTACCATTGCTCTGATTCCCCTTTTCCTCCCTCCTACCTGGAATATGACTGAGGTGGATGAAGCTCCTGAGGTTTTCAGTTCATGACACCCCTGGAGGTTGGACGCCAGTGGTAAGCAAGGTGGAGCAGAAAGGGCTGAGTCCCTGATGACCTTAGAGCCTCTGCATCAGCCAGTCTTGCACTACCTGCCTCAAGGTGTGTCTTGTGTCATAACTAAATACTGTAGTTAAGGCATGTTTTCTTCCTGTGATTAAAAGCAGTTGAAGCTAAGCCTATATAGTAAAGAATCATACTGTATGTATCATCTTCCAAAATGAATCTCTTTTCAGCATTATATTTTCATCACTCCGCATTCTGTTTATCTTACAAGGCAGGTTAGGGCTTAAATCACCAGCTCTAGAATTAGACTGGCTGGGTCATAGCCCAACTCTGGCATTGACAGTTATGTGAGACCTTGGATAACAGCTTAAACTTCTCTGTCTTCATTGCTTGTCTAAAAAATGGGGATGATCATAGTACCCCCATCACAGGATTGGCAAGAGAATGAATTGGGTCAATATTCACATGTAAAGTGCTTACAGTTGTACCTACAGCAATATCATGAGTAAACCTGTAGAAACATACTATTATTTTGCTGCTTATCTGTGATGATATAGTGCCATTTTAATTGCCGTATAATATTCCATTTTATAAACATGCTCTAATTTTTTTACTCTATGTTTGATGGATTTCTGTTTCTTGTTTTTAGCTTTTACTGAATGGTGATGCATTGAACATTCCAAACATGTCTCCTTGTTTATCGCCATATAAGTTTCTCCAGGGCATCTACCTAGAAGTAGAAATGCTGAGGCTAGGGGCTTATGTGCTTTCCACCTGACTCAATAAAGCTAATTTGCTTTGCAAAGTGAAACACAGCAACATGTGTAAGAAAATCTCCATTGAATCTCATCTTTCCCAAATCCCAAGGTAGTTAGACTTCTTGGGTTTTTGCCATTCTGATGTTGTAGCAAGGTATCACTTAGTTCTTGTTTAAATTTGCATTTCCTTGATGAGTAGGGAAGCTGGAAATAATTATATGGTTTGGAGCTATTTGGATTTTGTCTTCTGTGAACAACCTGTTCCTATCATTTCTCATTTTTCTTCAGGGTTGTTTATCTTCCCCTTTTTGAATTGGTATCTGTAATAATGTTACGAACATCTCTTCCAAATCTGTGACTTGTCTTTTCCCATCTTTGGGGGCATAAAGATTTTAATTTAGTGAAGTTAATCAAACTTTAATTATTGATGTCTGTGCCTTAAAAGATTTCCCTCTCAACCTCAAGGTCATAGGGACTTTCTCCTCTATTTTGTTTTAAATTTCTCTTCCCAGGAAGGAAGTCTTGACTGCAGTTGGGATATATTTTTTATGTGCAGCATGAAGTAGGAATTTGTTGTTTCTATCTGAGCTAACAGTGATCTCAACACTATGGATTGAGCAGTCCGTCTGTCCACCCTGATTTGTAAGGCGACATCTGTCACGTATTAAGTCCCCATATGTACACGAGTCTGTTGCCCAGCTCTCTAGTGTGTATCATTTGTCTGCTTGCTATCCTGGTGCCAACACACACTGCCTGAGTCGCAGTCTCTAAAGGGTCTTTAGTCCGTGAGAAGCTTGGTTTGTTGGCATCATGCAGATAAATCACATCATAGGATGGGTTTTCCCCTGACCAGACAGCTCTTCCGGCATAATGTAGGACAAGTCTCAGTGCCACAGGAACATAGCAGAAGGGAGAGATACATTTAATTCAGCTTGCCTCTTCCTTCTCTTCTCACTGTATGCCCTGTGGTGTTTCAGACTGCAAAACCCATGCATGCGTCCTGCCACCATCAGAGTTGGCTCTATGTGATGCTGTCCTGAACACTGCTGGACAACAGAGCCATTTTGTCTTTCTAATGGTCCAAAGAAAAGGAAAGTTGCCTAAATGCAATATTTATAGCCTGGAGAGTTATGGAAGCACTTGTGAGAGAAACCATTATATTGGAGATGTAAGAAGTCACCAAATCCCCACATGCACAGTTCTGAAAAGATTGAGAAAATTAGAAATAGATTATCCACTCACCAGATGGGGTGTTATCTCCTTGGCTTGTTCATGAAAGGACAGAATGAAGCGATTAGGAGGTGGGAAGGCAGCTGAGTGTAGCTACCTACATGTGTTAATTTGCTTTTATCTCAATTTTCTCTATCAGAATAATATGCCAAACAAAGGGCCCCAGAGAGAATGCTGATTTTGCTTTATTAATCAGATAACAAAGCCCCTGCAACACCCTAAGTAATGTTGAAATGGTTGCCAACCCCCTTGGGCACCAGGAAATGTCAATAGGTCTCCCTCCACAGAACACAATCAGAATCCAATCAGACAAGAGCATAAAAAGCAAGGCCCAGTGGTTTTCTCTAAACATCCAGGATCTCTCACCAAGGATTGAAGTTTAATGAAGAGGGGAGAATTGGGCCTCAGGGACCAAGTCTTCAGAAGGAGTAAATTTCGTGGAGGCGTGTGCAGCTGTGCAGCCCCCAAGCTCCATCAAGCAGTCCAGCCAGGGAGCATCACTCTGCCATTCTCCTTCAGGCTGTGACTGACTGATTTATCACTGTGCTGCAGCTCCCCTGCCTCCCAAATGGCTCAGCAGTAAAGAATCTGCCTGCAGTGCAGGAGACACAGGTTTGATCCCTGGGTGGGAAGGATCCCCTGGAGGAGGGAATGACAACCCACTCCAGTATTCTTGCCTGGAAAAATCCCATGGATAGAGAAAGTGAACTCGTTCAGTGGTGTCCGGCTCTTTGTGACCCCATGGACTGTAGTCTGCCAGGTTCATCCATCCATGGGATTTCCCAGGCAAAAATAGTGGAGTAGGTTGCCATTTCCTTCTTCAGGGGATCTTCCCAAGCCAGGGATGAAACCCAGGTTTCCTGCATTGCAGGCAGACTCTCCCATCTGAGCCACCAGGGAATCCCATGGATAGAGAAGCTGGCTACAATCCATAGGGTCACAAAGAGCTGGACGTGGCTAAGCACACATGCTGCTCCCCTGTCTCCATGGGCCTTTGTCATTTAAGCCAGACAATATTTAAACGTCTGTGAAGCCTGTTTTCCTCCTTTCTTCCTGTTTCTCTTTTGTCTCTTTTCTTTCCTCTTCTGTCTCTGGGATTGTGGTCTCACCACAGGAAACCACAGTCATAGTCTGCTTTACAATCTGTTATTTTTTCTTTTGGCCTCATCACACATCATGTGGGATCTTAGTTCTCTGGCTAGGAATTGAACCCATGCCCTTGCAGTGGAAGCTCAGAGTCTTAACCACTGGGCTGCTAGAGAAGTCCCTCTGCTTTACTGTCTGGTAGACCTCCATTCAGTCACCTGATATAGGCACATTTTTCTTTACCATGGGAAATGAACATTAACAATTGTGTCTGTTATTCTCCAGAAAGCCATGTGTAGATCTGTGTGCCCCTATCCTGAAGATAAACTGTGTATATTACAAAAAAGGAAGAAGACTATATGATGTTGTCATGTGCCATTGTGAAGTCTCTGTCTAGAAGTTTGCTTGCCTGCAGTTTAGTTGGCCATAAAACAACCAAAGAACACTTCAGAGTCCAAAATGAGGCAAGAACCTAGTGATCCGTAATTGGCATGGGTCCAAAGTTACTGCCCTGAGGAGCTAGCCCCCTGCCCACCCACACCAGCTCAAGGATCTTCCTGAATGAGTGAGATAGGAGTGTGGGTCACATGAGAAAGTCACTTAGTATCGCTTCATATGAGAATAAAGGAATATGAAAACAATCCACAAACCAGTGTGTAACTGAGTCTCTTGCTGCCAAATCTCTGTACTACCTTTGCAACTCTTCTATAAATCTAGAATATTCCAAAATCAGATGTGTATTTTTAAACAAATAAACCAGGGCAATCACAGGTATCTAAAATTACAGGAATAAATATAAATGGCTCACACTGACTTAGAAAAACCAAAAGCCAAGTTCTCCACCTATACATCAGGAAACTGATGTGAACTTTACCACTGATAATTTCCGTGACCTTGAGCAAGTCACCTAACCCGTCCTCATTTTATTTATTGTTCCAGAGAAAAAGGGCAATCAGATTGATCTGCAAAATATGGAAAAGTTCAGAATTATCCATAGTCATACTCTCCAAGCCTTGATTTCACCAAATACAAAAATTCAGTAGAAGCAGATTTACTTCTGCGTATCTTCTGGTTAACCTAGGCAATTTCAATTTCAGTATATGCAATTATCATGTCATTTCTAGGAGAACAAGTAACTAAAGAGGTAGGGATGAAGATGGCATATTGGAAGTAAAGATCGGTGTGACACAATACGGAAGGATAAGGAATATTGGAAGCATATGACTTACAATCTTAGAACCACACCCTGGGTTTGTAGGGAAAGCTTTTGCCGAGAGGTGTGAGAGCCTTTAGTTAAAAGTACTTTGATCAGAATTCCTCCTGAGCAAGGTTAAGGGCATGTAACAATCTGTCATGGGAAAAAAGTTTCAGCAACACTTTCCCCAGTAATTTGCACATCTCAAAAATCCAGTCATTTAGAGTCTCTGAGATCTGAGGAGCCAGAAATCAAAAGCTCTGAGTCATAAATCAGAACAGTTTTGTTTTCATGCTTCATAACAGATGTTAGTGACAAACAAAATTAATTTCAAGTTTCTTGTGTTAGGGGAGGCGAGCATTTAAAGGCTGTAGGGAGCAGATTCTGAATGGAAGTGTACCATACCTATGGTTATTTTAAAAGGTAAATGTCATTGATATTGACACTATGTAGTACAGTACGTTGATTGCTTTGTTCAAAATATTTTGTATTACACTCTTAAACTTGTTCACAAGGAAAGGGAACTTCTATGAGTTCTAAAGTTCCTTAACCACAGATTTACCTGAATGGGTGTGTTGAGGAGCTTAACACCTACAGCTGGGGAAAACCGCTGTGGTACAGACCTAGCCTACCTCAAAGAACTGTTTGAAGGTAAAAGGGAATACAGTCATGCCTCATCTTACTGCACTTCTCAAAGACTGCGTTTTTTTATAAGTTGAAAGTTTGCGGCAACCTTGCTTTGAGCAAGTCTACAGATGCCACTTTTCAAATAGCATTTGCTCACTTCATGTCTCTGTGTCACATTTTGGCAATTCTACCAGGATTTCAAACTTTTTCATTATTGTGATATTTCTTATGTTGATCTGTGATCAGTGATCTTTGATGTTACCATCGTATTTGTTTTGAGGTGCCACAAACCACACCCATATAAGACTTTGAACTTGATTATTAAAAATGACAACAAAGGATTTAGAACATTACATAAGCTTAGCTGATAAAGCAGTGGCAGGGTTTGATAGGACTGACTCCCAACTTTGAAAGGCATTCTACTGTGGATAAAATGCTATTAAGCAGCATTTCATGCTACAGAAAAATCGTTTGTAGCAAACCTACCTCATTGTTGTGTTCTTAAATTGCCACAACCACCCCAATCTTTAGCAAGCACCACCATGATCAGTCAGCAGCCGTAGACATACTGCAGTGGCACACTTAATAGACTACAGTGTACTATCAACATAACTTTAAATGCCTTGGGAAACCAAAAGATTCTTGTGACTCACTTTATTTTGCAACAACATTCACTTTATTGTGGTGGTCTGGAACTGAACCTACAATATCTCCAAGGTATACTTGTAATAGAGTTGAAGTTCTCTGCATTTTTTTAAATATTAATAATATTGATATATAAATTTGTTATTAGAAAAATCACACATGTCTTGGTGCTTAACCCTGCACTGGGAAAGGAGGTATAAAGTGCTGATTGCTTCCAGGACACACTGGTGGGCAAAGTGGTGATGGATGACTCTATAGAGATTTTCAGTGCCTATAAGTACAAAAGTGTAATATACAGAACTAGGAGCTAAGATAGGATAAGGTCAGAGTACTATGAGGTAAATGAGTAGCTCATCAAATGAAACTGTTTTTGAAATGTTGTATCTCAATTATACAACAAGGCAAAGGATGGCTTTCTGGGGGAGGTGACATCTAAGTCCTAAAAAATGAATGGAAATTAGCTAGGCTTTGGGGCGATGGGAGCTAATGGTAACAGCACTGGTGTGACAGAGAAAGACAGACACAAGAGGAAATAAAATAATTTCCTTTGGCTAGAATAGAGCATGAACAAATGGGAGATTAGCAAAAGATGAGGCTACAAAGAGAGGCCATCTCTAGTTGATGGAGGTAAGGAGTTGTAAGTTATGTTACAGTTTTGTTCCTTACCCTGTCTGAGGGAAATTGAAGCCAGAATGGGTTTTGAGCAAGGTTATGACATAAATGAATTGACAGATTGACCTCACTGTGGAAAAACAGATTGGAGGGAAGAAAAATTGGAAGCATAAGGACAAATGATGATAAGTAATCAAGACAAGAGATGAGAGTGGCCTGGACTGGTATGGTGGTAATCAGCACAGAAAAGACAGGGCAGAACTGACGGATGTATAGAAGTTACAACCAACAGAACTCGGTAATTAGGTACATGGAATGGGAAAAGAATCAAAAACTTGAGAAATGAAACTGTAGCATTGCCATTCCATAGAGACAGGAAATAGGAGGTAAGAGCAGATGTAGGAGTAAAGATAATGAGTTTATTTGGAGGCAAGCTGAGCTTGATATTCTCAAGAGATGTCCAAACGGTGATGTCCAATAGATGGATGGATCTTTCCTGAAGCTCTCCCTACTTTGAGAATAGAAGTTTGGAACATATGGAGGCCTTTTGAGAACCTTGTCCATTAATATATTAAATCTAATAACCGAGGAGAAATAATAAAAGGAGAGCATTAGATGTAATAAGAGAATATCTTTGGAAATAAGAGAATGTTCAGTCCAACACGTGTACAAGAGAGTAACTCAGCCAAAACAGATAAGAAAGCTCTATTTCTGAAAGGAGAAAAGATCAGCCGCTTAACAATGATGTGCTGTGAGATCACTTCCTTTTGTAGATAGGCTGGCATCTGGGGAGGAAATAATCTGCCATCTGTCAAGATCCCTCATCAGGGTCACTCACGCCCTTGACTTCAGAAAAGGCACAGTGAATTAAAGATAAAGTAAAAGTGTGGGAGATATACATGGGCCATGCCATTACTGGTCCAATTCCTCCATTTGATAGAGAAAAGAATTAAGATTCAGAGTAACTGACCTGCCCATGGTCACACAGCTGGTGAGCAGGATCTGTAAGCCACATGTCAATTTGGCATCTTACTCAGCCCTTTGAAATCTACATAAGGTCAAGTTGAACTCCATCCCATATCCTATGGAAAACCCTGCACCATCACTTCTCCCCTCCCCGACTTCTGTGAATCCCTGTGGGACTGATGTTTCTCCCAGTCACCTCTGGTTCTCCTTTCCAGCATTTGCTCAGTTGCTCACTCTCTTCTTTCTTATGGCTCTTTTAGCTTCTCCCCTTGTCATTGAGCCAAATATGGGGACGACTCCTCCTTGACTTCTAGACCCCTACCCCCAATCAAATGATACCAATCAGTCAAGGCCACTCTGTGTTGTAATGTTTTACTAACAATTTTAAAGTAAAATGGATGGATAGTGTATCATATTATAATATCATACATGTTTGTAAGTGAATATTGTTTAAAGTACCATTTATACAATGAAATATTATTCAGCCACAAAAAAAATAAGGAAATCTTATCATTTGTAACAACATGGGTGTACCCTAAGTATGGATTATGCTAGGTGAAATAAGCCAGCCAGAGACAAATGCTGTATGATCTCACATGCAGAATGTAGACAGATTAGTAGTTTCTAGAGGTGGGTGTGAGGGGGTGAAATGTGGTGGTGTTTAGTCACTAAGTCATGCTGACTCTGCGACCCCATGGACTGCAGCATGCCAGGCTTCCCTGTATTTCATTATGTTCCAGAGTTTACTCAAACTCATGTCCATTGAGTCGGTGATGCCATCCAACCATCTCATCTTCTGTCGCCCTCTGAAGAGGGTCAAAATGTACAAACTTAAATTAGGTCATGGGACTGTAACATACAGCATGGTGACTATAGTTAATAATACTGTATTGCATATTTGAAAGTTACTGAGACTACTAGATCTTAAAAGTTCTCATCACAAAGGGAAAAAAAATTTTGTTACTATATATGGTCAGTCAGTTCAGTCGCTCAGTCGTGTCCGACTCTTTGCAACCCCATGAATCACAGCACGCCAGGCCTCCCTGTCCATCACCAACTCCCGGAGTTCACCCAGACTTGCGTTCATTGAGTCAGTGATGCCATCCAGCCATATATGGTAACAGATATTAACTAGACTTCTTGTGCTGATCATTTTGCAAAGTATACAATTATAGAATCATTATGCTATACATCTGAAATATATAATGTCATTTTTATATGTCCATTATACCTCAGTTTTTAAAAATAGCCCCTCTGCCTTATTTTTGACAACCAAGAACCAACCTGCTGCCATCTTAATCTCATTTCTCATGCTTTTGCCAACTGAATCTCCCCCCTTCCTTTTCTCTTTTTCACTTCATTCTTGTCCCCTTGCCATTAATCCCAGGTGCTACTCAGGAGATGTTCCCTCCCTAAGGACACTCTGGAACCACCTTTTAAAATATTCGTTTTTCTCACCCCACTTAACAAATCAGGCCCTACACTCTTTGCATATGCCAGATGACGCGTCCATTTGACCTTGTAGGAGGCTCCTCCCAAGTTTCTCAGGTCCTGCCCCCTATCTGCCCCCACCTCAGGCTTTCCTGTGCGTGCTACTCAGCATGAAACTCTCATAAGCATGCATGCGTCTTGAGTGAAGTGAACTGAGCCCTTCAGTGTCTACTATTGTCTTTTAATTGCGTTTAGACCTGCAGACTTGGAACAACTTTCTTCACCCTTCAGCTCAGCACTGATTTATTCAGCTTCTGTGAGCAATTTATTCACTTTTAATTAGATCCAACTTAATTATTTTGTCAGTAAAACAAACCAAAAGAATCTATAAAACAACTTTTAAGTGAAATCACATTCCTGCCTGGGGGGATATAAAAATGAAATTATGCATCTCATTTCACCTGCCTCTTGCACAGACAAGATTGTCCACATTGTCTTTTTATTTTCCAAAACCTTTTGTCTTTCTTTAAAGAAGAGACATGAGAA
>SJYA01014727.1:0-10297 GCA_006410615.1 Neotragus moschatus
TCTTGAGTGATCAAGCCTGGTCCCTGGTCCTGAAGCTAAATCTTCCTTGGAGATCATGAATCCAACATCGTTCACCATAAGCTATCAGTAGTTTGCCAGACTCCTCTGTCCATGGGAATCTCCAGGCAAGAATATTGGAGTGAGTTGCCATGCCCTTCTCCAGGGCATCTTCCCCACTCAGGGATGGAACCTGTGTCTCATGTCTTCTGCATTGGCAGGCGAGTTCTTTGTCACTAGCGCCACCTGGGAAGCAGTTGCTAGTAAAAAGTAAGTGATCACTTAATATCCGTTCTATACAACATAAATGGAAAAGGGGGGAAACAGTTGGAATTCTTTTAGCATATCTATCAATTCCAGTAATCACCTACACTGCTTCCCTACAGAAAAGTATTTATTTCTCAGAGTCTTTTGTCTGTTTCACCAACTATTATAAGATGCCCTTAAGTGTGTGCAGACCTGGGAGTAGACATCTCTGAAGGGAGATGGAGACCTGAAGGAGATCAGGCTGTTGGAGCCAACTGTGGTGCAGGTCCAGTGCCAGGGAGTTGGTTTTGTCTTAGTGGTTGTGTAGTTTCTTAAACTTAGTCCACTTCAACCTCCCCTCAAGGAATGAAGTGTTTGGAGACTAGGATTTGAGGAACTTCTGTGAGAACACCTTCCTGTTTTTCCTGTTCTTTGATCAGAGGTTTTATGACTCAAACTCTTCTTGTTCCTCTTCTCCCTAATGACTAAGTCGGCTGAACTATTGATAATTTGGTTGATAAGTGGAGCCTTTTTTAACAGAGCCTGCTAGTACCTTTCCAGTGTTGAAAAAGGGACAATAGGTCTACACTGAAGTCACTTATGCTAAGTCCCCAGTATTCTTGCCTGGAGAATCCCATGGACAGATGAGCTTGGCAGGCAATAGTCCAAGGGGTCACAAAGAATTGGACATGGCTGAGCAACTAACTCTTTGTTCACTTCATGCTAAGCCCCACAGAAGCAAACTAAAACTTCATACCCAATTGTGGTTTCAGCCTCTTTGAAATGTAATTTTTAAATACCAATTAGCCTGACCAGCACCAGTGAGGTGATACTCATCATAAACCCCAACCCTTCTCCCAAGGAAAGGTGATCTTGCCTGAAATAATAATGCTTTTTTTTTTTTTTTTTTTTTTTGACTTCCTTGTCCTGCTCCTTCCTGCTTCTTAAAAATTTTTGGCTGCTTTGTGAGGCATGGGAGATCTTAGTTCCCTGATTAGGTATTGAACCCAGGCTCTTTGCAGCAGAAGCAGAGTGTTCTAACCACTGGCCCATCATGGAATTCCTCTTTTTTGCTTTTAAAAATCTTCCATTTGTACAGCTCCTTAGAGCTCCTTTCTGTTTGTTAGATGGGATAATGCCTGATTCATGAATCATTCAACAATGCCAATTAGATCTTCAAATTCACTCAGTTGAATTTTGTTTTTTAAGTTTAAGCAGAGGTTAATGGATATCAATAACTTTGACAACAAAGTTTATCTGACTTCAGGAAGCCAAGTCCAGATATTTTTAAAAAGGTTTAAGTATATTTTAATATAAGCACTTTGCTACCTGGATAGATTGTTGAAAGTGAAAGTGAAGTCGCTCAGTCGGGTCCGACTCTTTTCGACCGCATGAACTGTAGCCTACTGGGATTCTCTGTCCATGGGATTTTCGAGGCAAGAGTACTGGAGTGGGTTGACCATCAAATCTGGACACTAAAGTGGTAAGGACATATTTTGTTTAGTAACACTGTAACCAAAATTGGGGTCTGGGGTGTGCCACGCAAAAGCCAATAACTAGGCCAGGTTGGTGGAAAGGCAATTGTGTTTTACTTTGGATGCTGGAAATGGGATGGGGGAGGGAGGGGCGGTGGGTGTAGCCAAAGGCTGCCTCCTGCAGCTCCCCATGGACAATCAGGGGGCTAGAGCTTTTCTAGACTGAGGGAGGGGCTACCTGAAGAAGGGGCTACCTGTGCTACAACACAGTCAGTTCTGAAAGTCATCTGGAAATTGGTCATTGGTGATTCGACTAGCATCATCTTGATTGGTTTAAGTACAGTTAATTTTCAGTTCTAGGGTCGGTTGATTTCCACCTCTTGAGGCCAGTTCTCAGAATTGTGGCAGCTTATGTCACACTTACAGTCTGGTCATGATGTGTTAACTTCTCCACTTTGTGGAGCTTTCAGTATCTATACAACAGCTCACAGGATATGGCTCAGAATATCATCTATAGCCCTTGCTGCTGCTGCTAAGTCGCTTCAGTCATGTCTGACTCTGTGCGACCCCATAGACAGCAGCCCACCAGGCTTCCCCATCCACAGGATTTTCCAGGCAAGAGTACTGGAGTGGGTTGCCATTGCCTTCTCCCTATAGCCCTTGAGAAGGAACTAAAGGTCTTTGACTGTACTTAATTGTTAAACTGTTATTCTTTGGTCTCTTTGACTATTTTCCTTTGTTTCTGCATGTTCTCATTTCTCTGATAAAACATAGTCTTTGGCTAAAGTTCTTCCACAGACAAAAGGCAGGCAGAGGATGTGAGGGACAAGGACCATAAGGTCTTTCAGGAAACTCCACTTCCCTGAAACAGAAGGCTGGAGACTATTCAAAGGCTGGAGTGTGCTAAAGGGAGGTAGAGAGGTAGGTGGGTGATCCATGTGACTAGGCCATCTGGGTTTAACAGGTATTTGTCAGAGGAGAAGCAGAAGTGCTAAAGAAAAGTTCTGGGTGGTAGATTTATACCACCAGGGCAGAGAAAAGATTTCTAATTGCAAGCTTTCTAAATTGCCCCAAGAGAAGGATCTGGGGTCTGACTGCCTATCCAGGTTTTGCCTTGAACAAAAGGGGCTGAAGCAGAGTGTGGGGGTGAGGGTTGATGCTGGGATCACTCTATGGACAAGACCTTAGGTGCTAGAAGCCATAATAGAGTAATGAAATACAATTTATCTTTTAGGGCAGGACAAGAAAAAATGAAAACTCTCTGAGAACTGGGGCTCCTCCCTTGCTAACATGCAGTGTGTATTACACATTAACCAGAACTTCTCAAAGATCAGTTTGAGAATTTACAAAATTCTCAACCATAAAGATCATTTTTTCCTCTTTATTCTAACCCTAGTGATGTAACCTCTTAAAAGAAGAATGTTCTTTCCCAGTGCTGTAGGGGGTCATAGTAACTCGATGCTGTCTTGGCATGTGCTTACCTGGAGTATGTATTTTGGTGAAATTGATATAACTATATCAATCATTTTGATGGATCACCCTTTGTCTCAAAAATACATATGACTATACCTTCAACTGAAGAACCTAAGCCACCCCATTTTGTTAAAAAGACTCCATTTTAGAGTTCTGAGGAAAGAGTCTTTGGAAATCCCCTGACCTCACCCCACCACCTTGGAGCCATTACATTCAGGACTTATGACCTGCCCAGGAAATTCGAATTAATCCTGGGAAATGGGAACCAATCAGAACTCGTGGCCAGCCCAGGAAATGAAAACCAATTAGAACCCAACACCTAACCCTTCCACAGAAGGTAACCAATTAGACATCTCCCAACCTGGAAACTCCCGTTTTTCGAATTTTTTGCATAAGAATACCCTATATAAGCAATGAAACCTAGAGTTCGAGGCTCCTCCATATAGCCACTGCATCGGTGTCGGTGGGACCCCCAGTTCAAGCTTGGTAATAAAAATTCTCTTGCTTTTGCATCGGATATTGGCTCCCTGGTGGTCACTGGGAGATTTTGCGACTTGGGAATAACACAACTTCTAACAGGCAGAACAGTTCTCAGAGCTTTCTGAGAATCTTCTTCCTGCATTAATATCATCAGTTCAGTCGCTCAGTCGTGTCCAACTCTTTGCGACCCCATGGATTGCAGCACGCCAGGTTTCCCTGTCCTCACCAACTCCCAGAGCTTACTCAAACTCATGTCCATTGAGTTGGTGATGCCATCCAACCATCTCATCCTCTGTCATCCCCTTCTCCCTTCAATCTTTCCCAGCATCAGGGTCTTTCCCAATGAATCAGTTCTTCACATCAAGTGGCCAAAGTATCAGAGTTTCAGCTTCAGCATGTCTTTCCAATGAATATTCAGGACTGATCTCCTTTAGAATGGACTGGTTGGATCTCCTTGCAGTCCAAGGGACTCTCAAGAATCTTCTCCAACACCACAGTTCAAAAGCATCAATTCTCTGGTGCTCAGTTTTCTTTATAGTCCAGCTCTCACATCATCAGTTAAAATCATCACTTTGGCTCAAATAAAATTCCTTTTTTTTCTTCTTAGCTTGATAGTTAACTGAATTTTCATCAACAAAAGTTTGATTCAGTTTCTCAGCACAGAGGTTCAGATGGAGCCTCATGTGCCAAGAATTCTACAGTCTTCAGAAAAGTTGTTAAGGTTTGATAAATCTGGTTTTTGAGATGGTGAGAAGTTTTATGTCAGTGTCCATACCCTACCACTGAAACAGTGGATTACATACTTAAAAGGTAAATATCCGCACACTTTAATAAGATAATGAGATACATGCACCCCAATGTTCACAGAAGCACGGTTTACAACAGCCAGGACATGGAAGCAACCTAAATGTCCATCAGCTGAAGAACAGATAAAGAAGATGTGGTACATATATACAATGGAATATTTCTTTTCCCTGAAGAGGAATGAAACTGTGTTATTTGCAGGGATGTGAATGGCTGTCATACAGATTGAGGTAAGTCAGAAAAAACAAACATAGTATATTAACACATATATATGGAATCTAGGAAAGTGGTAAAGATGATCTTATTTGCAAAGCAAAAATAGAGGTACAAATGTAGAGGGAAAAAAAGTATGGATACCAAGGCGGAAAGGGTGGGGAGTGGAATGAACTGGGAGAATGGGGTTGACATATATACACTATCATGTATAAAATAGACGACTAATGAGAACCTGGGGCTGTGTAACTAGAGATTAACATACTAAGTGAAGTAAGTCAGAAAGACACTAACCATAGGGTATCACCCCATGTGGAATCTAAAAGAACGACACATAGGAATCTATGAAACAGAAGCAGAGCCATAGACAACAGATCTGTGGTGAGCGAGGAAGAAGAGACTTGCTCCTGGAAGCTTGCGGTTGGTAGATACAAATTATCACATTTAGAATAAAGAAAAAACAAGGCCTTAATGTACAGCATAGGGAACTACAGTCAGCACCCTGTGATAAACTATACTGAAAAAGATTATTTAAAATATATTTAAAAATGTGTATACTACTGCGTCTTACTATGGTTTTTCCAGTAGTCATATATGGATGTGAGAGTTGCACTGTGAAGAAAGCTGAGCACCAAAGAATTGATGCTTTTGAACTGTGGTGTTNATGGAATCCTAGAAGCATGTCATGAAGAAAACGTTGTAGCAGAAAGAATTGCTCTACTGTTTTGAGTTTATGTAAGTTCCTCAAGTTGACATTACTTTGCCAACAAAGGTCCCTTTAGTCAAGGCTATGGTTTTTTCCAGTGGTCATGTATGGATGCACGAGTTGGACTTTGAAGAAAGCTGAGCGCTGAAGAATTGATGCTTTTGAACTGTGGTGTTGGAGAAGACTCTTGAGAGTCCCTTGGACTGCAAGGAGATCCAACCAGTCCATTCTGAAGGAGATTGGCCCTGGGTGTTCTTTGGAAGGAATGATGCTGAAGCTGAAACTCCAGTACTTTGGCCACCTCATGGGAAGAGTTGACTCATTGGCAAAGACTCTGATGCTGGCAAGGATTGGGGGCAGAAGGAGAAGGGGATGACAGAGGATGAGGTGGCTGGATGGCATCACTGACTCAATGGATGTGAGTCTGAGTGAACTCCAGGAGTTGGTGATGGACAGGGAGGCCTGGTGTGCTGCAGTTCATGGGGTCACAAAGAATCGGACACAACTGAGCAACTGAACTGAACTGAGGTTCCTCAAGATGAAAAAGCAGGTTTGCAGATACACCAAGCAGGAGACATTAGCCTTTCCTTGTTTCAATAAAATAGAATAGGACACGAGTTTTTAGTGTATGAACTCTCAGTGAAATAGATGAAATCCATTGTTTTGAAGTTGACACATTGTTCTGGCTTCCGTGAAATGAAGCAGTTTCTGATGTGATTTATTTTTTCCTTGGTAAGTGAAATCATGATGTCCTGTATACATGTCATGTATACATTTGTGGTTGTCTTTTTGCTGGACTGGTTCTGTGGTATGATTTTGGCTGTGGTTTGGCTGTGGTTAGGTACACACAGGCTCGTGAGATTTCCATGGTCATAGGAAAGCTATGTGGTGGGAGTAGTTGGCACAAGAGCCTTTCAAATAGTAAGCAACATTATAATTTATATTACTTATTTAAGATTAATGACTGATTAAAGCAATGCTCTTAAAGGCACATGATTGACCTTAATGTGAAATATCACATCATTTCTCAAAACTCAGTTTAAAACCAGTTGCCTAAGTTGTTTTAATTATGCTTTACGGTTCTAACCTATCCGCCCATCTTGTTGACCTATATGATGTTGTTGCTGTTTAGTTGCCAAGTTGTGCCCTACTGTTTTGAGATCCCATGAATTGTAGCCTACCAGGTTCCTCTGTCCATGGGATTTCCCAGGCCAAGAATATTGGAGTAGGTAGCCACTTCCTTCTTCAGGGGATCTTCCTGACCCAGGGATTGAACCCATGTCTCCTTCATCTCCTGCACTGGCAGGCGGATTCTGGTATGCGTTATGTAAACTGTGTCATCTGTGTTCTTATAAATCAAGTTCTTGTATACCAACTCTTTCTCTCCACCATGGAAAAGAAAACTCTTACCCTGTTGCAATACCAGGAGAGTATCATGTTTTCTACTGTTGAAATTGTGCACTATGAGGTAATCGGGTGTGAATTTGGATTAAGGTTCAATTACTGGGCTCATTTTTTTCTTTCAGAATGATCAAAAACAGAGAAGGAAACCAACAGGTTGAGAAAGAACCCCTGTAAATTAAACGAAGTTATCTGATAAGAGATGAATACTGATGCCATGAGTCAGCCAAGATACATGAGTCTTCCTTTGGGTACTTGGCATAAAACATTTCAGGGAAACATTCTTATTCCTTTAGCAAATCAACGTGGGCAGAACTTCCTCACAATTGATAGCAATCTGCATTTCCAGTATTATATCCTACCATTTCTTCCTACGTAGTCTAAACCACCTTATGAAGTTCCTTATGGTTTTCTTTCCATGCCAGGACCTTTTGTGAATGTTCTTTGCTCCTGCAATGTTTCTTTAATAATACCCTTAATCTTCTTCCTCTTTGCAATCATGCTTAGTCTATTCATTCATGTCTGACTCTTTTATGATCCTATACACTGTAGCCCTCCAGGCTCCTCTAGCCATGGGATTCTCCAAGCAATAATACTGGAGTGGGTTGCCATGCCCTCCTGCAGGGGATCTTCCCAACCTAGTGATTGAACCCATGTTTCCTGCATTACCTGCATTGCAGGTGGATTCTTTACCCACTGAGAAACCTGGGAAGCCCTCTTTCTCTTTAGTGTGGAGTTGTTTGTTCCAGTGGTGCCCCCACAATTCTTGCTTCATAACTCTGTAAAGCCATATAATTAACCACTTAGCTGTGTCTGACTCTTTGCCACCCTGTGAACTGTAGCCTGCCAGGCTCCTCTGTCCATGTGGTTCTCCAGGCAAGGAGACTGGAGTGGGTTGCCATTCTCTTCCCCAGGGCATCTTCCCAATCCAGGGATCGAACCCAGGTCTCCTACATTACAGGTAGATTCTTTACCATCTGAGTCCCAGGGAAGCCCCTGTGAAGGCATACGGTCAGCTTTATTATGCTGTTTCTGTTTGTGTTGTACCTTCATTGGCAGAGTCTATTGTTAGTCATTTTTGTTCTTGCCATATTACAGGCACACTCAAAATGTCAAACTGCAGCCTATATATTCCTGTATAAATGGCCATACCTGTTGTTTAGAATATTTTAAGCTTAAAATTCTGTGTTTCTTTCGATTTTCATGTTTTTAGTGGTGTCATTTGCTCTCCTGTGAGTGGTCTATGAAGACAGTCACTTAAAGTCACTGAATGCTTTGTCATCTATTAAAAGTTGTATGTTTCTACATGACTGCTAACATGTCTTACATCCTGTTTGTTTTTATTATTATTATTTTATTTACTTGGGTGCATCAGGTCTTAGTTGTGTCATGTGGGATCTAGATCCCTGAAAAGAGAATGAACATGGTTCCCTTGCATTGGGAATGCAGGGTCTTAGCCACTGGACCACCAGGGAAGTCTCCTAAGATGTCTCGTATCCTTAGTTTGTAATCAGGCCTTTCAGGGTGATCCTGGATGAATTACTTAGCCTCTTTATGACATGAAGAAAACACTTCCAAATTCAGAAGGTGGTTGTGAGTATCAAATGGGACAATATCAGGAATGCATTTCAATTGGTTCAGTAAATGTTTATTGAGCGACTGTGTAGGTGCCAGGAGCTGTGCTAGGCACTAGAGATGACTAAGATACAGTCTCAAGTCTGGGACAAGTTACAGCCTAGAAGCCTTGTCTTGTACATAACATGGACTCAGTAACTGCTTGTTTCCTTCTTCCTTTTTCTCCCTGGCCTATCAGATGTTTCATGCTGGTATTTGGACTGGAATGGGGAGACAGCTTTACATTTTGCATTTACTTGTCACATGATCTTTAAATACAGTAACAAACCTCACTTCAAGAGGTAAAGCTAAAGTACAAGTCATTTCTTAATAGCTAAAGGGATGGTGTCATTTGGAAAGAACGAGGTCAGATAAGAGCAGCCCTCCATCAAATGGGAGTTGTGTGCTCTTGGAAGAAGAATGTGTGGGAGTGACTGGCTCCATGCTGTATCAGCCTGAGAACAGCATTCAAGATTTTTTTATAGAGAAAAAAAATCATTTCTTTTTCATTAGCAAAGCAAACCCAGTGACTAATTTTCCTAAAGTATCAGTTTTATACTTGTGTTACACATCATAAAACAACTGCTTAAGAAGTTTATGCTGGTATTTTCAAAACAAGCCATCCAGTGCACTTGGCCTCCAGGAAAGCTGTCCACACTATTTAAACATGTACACTGGCCGATCAGTTTTGACACATCCATCCTGCCCTACTGGTTTGGCTCACTTCACTTCATTTACCATCTTGTCTCTGCGTCATTTACATGTACGTCAAATTGTGGCTGCATGATGGGAGATTCCTTACTGAAGATGAACAATCCAGCGATTTATTCACAAAGATGTACTTAACTATTTAAAATTTTTAATATACTGAGATAAGAAAATCAGAAAATGCTGAACTTCTCTTTTAAAGCATCAACTGTTGTCCGTTGTGGAGTTTGGCTAAGTGTTAATATAGTGAGTTATACCAATAACATATGATGGACAATTAACTCTCAAAGTAGGGGAAGGAATTCTTGGTAGAAGAATCTTCGAAAGCATAGAGTTAAAAAGGAGTGTTCAAGGATGTCACAAATGGATCAGTAGTAGGAATCTAAAGTGGGCAATGAAGCTGGTACCACTGATTGTGCAAGCTCACTCAGTTCTGTCCGGCTCTTTGTGACCTCATGATTGATAGCCAGCCAGGCTCCACTGTCCTTGGGATTTTCCCAGCAAGGATATTGGAATGGGTTGCCATTTCCTCTTCCAGGAGAGCTTCCCTCATCTAGGGATTGAACCCACGTCTACTGCATTGGTAGGCGGATTTTTACCACTGAGCCATCTGGGAATCTCATCATTGACTGTTCAGTTCAGTTCAATTCAGTTCAGTCATTCAGTCGTGTCCAATTCTTTGTGACCCCATGGACTGCAGCACGCCTGGCTTCCCTGTCCATCTCCTAGAGCCTGCTCAAACTCATGTCCATCAAATCGGTGGTGCCATCCAACCATCTCACTCTCTGTTGTCCCTTTCTCCTCCTGCCTTCAATATTGCAGTTCTTCCCATCAGGTGGCCCAAGTATTAGAGTTTCAGCTTCAGCATCAGTCCTTCCAATACACATTCAGGACTGATTTCTTTTAGGATTTACTTGTTTGATCTCCTGCAGTCCAAGGGACTCTCGAGTCTTCTCCAACACCACAGTTCAAAAGCATCAGTTCTTCAGCACTCAACCTTCTTTGTAGTCCAACTCTCACATCCATATATGACTACTGAAAAAACTATAGCTTTTACTAGACAGGCCTTTGTTGGCAAAGTACTATCTCTGGTTTTTAATATGCTGTCTAAGTTGGTCATAACTTTTCTTCCAAGGAGCAAGCGTCTTTTAAATTCATGGCTGCAGTCACCATCTGCAGT
>SJYA01014729.1:0-10262 GCA_006410615.1 Neotragus moschatus
TAATAAATTATTGTTACTCTAAAGTGTTTTATCTCTTACTCATGATTCTCTTCTAAACCTCAGCAACCAAAATCTTGTCCAATTATTTCAGTAGTTGGCATCAATTTACACTTGTTCTTGACTAAAAGGAAATGTGTCTTCTCTATCAATCAGAATGAACCACTCTTGCCTAAACAAATACAACTTCTCCTTGGATAATCTCTCTTATAGGATTATATGGTAATCAGTGTTCCTACATCTTATTTAAACATTCATTGGCAACACTGACTGATGAAATGAAACTAAAGACATGGTCTGGAGATATTGTGGATTCATTTCCGGGATACCACAACAAGGCACTTATCACTGGGTCATGGTGGCGATAGTGGTAAAGAACAATTTGATCCCTAGGTCAGTAACATACCCTGGAGGAGAGCATGGCAATCCACTCCAATATTTTTGCCTGAAGAATCTCATGGACAGTGGAGCCTGGGGGCGCTACAGTCCATAGGGTCACAAAGAGTCAGACATGACTAAAGTGCCTTAGCAAACACGCATGGTGCATATAAAAGTTACATTTTCACTATTCTACAGACTAAACTATGCAACAGAATTATGTCTTTAAAAAAAAACAGTCTAAATACATTAATGAAATGTTTATTCTTAGTCTTTTGCTTCTGAGAGGTGGCCCACTGGACACAGATATTTATTGGATTGGCCAAACAGTTTTGTTCAGGTTTTTCTGTTAAGTTCTTCCAACAGATCTTTCTAAATACACTGAGGTCATCCTAACTGACCAGCAGCATTTGATTTTTGTGGGCACAGAGCTGGTGGATGGCCCTACTCTCTCAGAATTACTATATGCAGAGAGTCCACCTGCACCTGGTCTGCTGCCTGAAGTGCCACCTCAGGGAGCCTCCCCTCAGCTGTTCCCCCAGAAATACAACTGGGACAAGGTGACTCGTTCCATGTTTTGTACCTGCCTGCACCTCGGCCCTGTCAACTGCAATAAGACTTACTGTAGCCATGCCAACAACCTAGGCCTCAGTGTAGCAGCATGGTGAAGAGATCTTTGAGGCAAGACAACTTGGATTCAGTCACTTCCTGGGATGGGGTGCTTTTGATCCATTCAAGTTCCTTCATACAGGAAACGAGAAACGACGTCAGTACTTATTTTGGAGTTCAAGTTCAAAAAGATAGCATGCATAAAGTATTAAAACAGGGATTCACAAACTGGGATATAAAAGTGATTCTGAGTCGAATTTAACATCAGGTATCAAGGAAAGTATTTTCGGTTGGGAACAAAGAACACATCTCACTTTCTCTGCAAGATCTTCAGGCTCTGAATGTGAACACAACACTGAGAAACGGCAGGATGGCTTGCAAGCATTTGGCACTGGAGACTGTTTCCCTGTCACAAAATACAGTAGGAATCCGTAGTCATTCCCTTCACTGTGTGCTTCTACAACTCTACTCACTTGACTTTCAACCACCTGATCACAGCCAACTCCCGAATTAAACATTTCATTTGGCCATTTTGCCATTTCAGTTTTTTCGTGGAAGTGAACCCCAACCCTAAAGAAACTCAGCTTCTTCATTGTACCTACTTTGTACATGTCATGGCATTTATGAGCATATTCATGTCACAAAAGTTTGAAAACAACCCACTCATTCATATATACCTTGGTGTAAAAAGGACAGACAGCTTCTGGGAGCACCTGTTTATTTACCAGGTGGGATGCTGACCAACTTATTAATCAATGAATAAGGTCATAGGTATCTTTAATATTTACTTGGAAGACCAATGAGCCCTGATTAAAGGAGCCCCACAGGAATGGGGAAAACAGAGACTTCACTCTTAACAGGTGCAGACAAAGCCTCATGCACACTGAGACAAAGCTGAGATGAAGAGCAAAACACAGTCGTTTGCTAGGATCCTGGATGGTGTGACCTGCCTGCTGGTCTTGAAGGATCTCCGGGGGCTGGGAGGTGGGCTGGGCCTCACTGTGGGGACACAGATCCTGAGGGCAGAACTATGAGAGAGCACTCATCTTCATGAGGTCTCCATCTTGGCCCGACACTGGCTCCACTCAGAACCTTTAGGCTACAGCAATGGGGCCCCTAAGGCCAAAGGATGAAAGGGCCAGGATGCAGCCCTAACCATCATCAGACAGGCTGTACAAAGGCTTCCTGTACACATGCCTTGCAATGTAACTCTACCCACAAAAGGGTCAAGACCCAGTTCTAACCATCACTGTGCAGGCACAAGCCTCCAGACCAGCCTCACCCAGCAGGGTTGTTGGTCAGCTGCTCAGTCATGCCCGACTCTTTGGGATCCTATAGACTGCAGCACGACAGGCTTCCCTGTCCTTCAGCATCTCTTGGAGTTTGATCAAACTGATATCCATTGTATCGGTGATGTCATCCAACCCTCTAGTCCTCTGTTGCCCCTTTCTCCTCCGGTTCTCAAACTTTCCCAGCATCAATGACTTGGCTCTTCACAGCAGGGGGCTGACACCAAAAGCAAGAAAAGTAGAGACCCAAAGCTAGCAAACCGAGTCCACAAATACACGTGGGACACCACCCTGGGATCAGATGTCCTCTGGCTCTTGGATCGGGAGAAGGATGCCTGGGATATCTTCTGCAGAGGGCCACTTCTCCAAGGTCAAGAAATGTAACTACTCTACCAAATAGATTAAGATACAAATAGAAATTTATACAAAATGAGGTGACAGAGCAATATGTTTCAGAGGGAGGAACAAAACCCTAGAAGAATTAAGTAACGTGGAGATAGACAATCTACCTGAAAGATTTCAGAGTAATGATAATAAACATGATCAAGAACTTGGGAGAAGAATGCATGACCTGAGAAATTAGAAGTCTTTAATGAAGACTTAGAAAATATAACAACCAACCAAACAGAACTGAAGAATGTAGTAAATGAAATGAAAAGAAAAGAAAAAAAACAGAAACTAAGATGAATCAGAACAGGCTAAATGAGGCAGAAAACACATCAGTGAGCTAGAAGAAAGAGCAGTGAGAATCACCACTCCTGAACAGAATAAAAAAGAATAAAAGGAGGACATTTTAAGAGACTTCTGGGACAACAAGCCACTAATACTTGCCCTGGAGGGTCTCAGAAGAAGACAGGAAAATCTTAGGAGGGAAAAACTGCTGAAACCACTCTAATCTTGGAAAGGAAACAGTTACCAAAGTCTAAGAAACATCAGGAGCCCATATCTAAATAAAAACTTCATAGTAAGGACAAGCCAAAAATCTGTGATATACAATGAAAATGCACATGAAAATACCCTCAACATCCTGAGATTGTCCACTGTGTCAGGCTCCTTGGCACGCTCATTTACCAGGTTGAATTCTGCCCAGTGCATCAATCATTGAATAAAGCTAATTAGGGACTTTCCCAATGGCTCAGTGGTTAAGAATCTGCCTGTCAATGCAGAGGATACAGGTTCCATCCTTGGTCTGAGAAGATCTCACATGCCACAGGGCAATTAACAGCGTGTGCTGCAGCTACTGAGTCCGTGCTTTAGAGCCTGTGAGCTGCAACTACTGAGCCCTTGCACCCAGAGGCTGTGCTCCCCAACAAGAAAGGCCAACACACACGGAAACTAGAGAAAGCTTGCATGCAGCAACAAAGACCCAGCACAGCCAAAAATAAAAATAAAGCAAATTAGACCTCTAAATTTATTTGATGCAATTTTTGCACATTAATGGAAGTCAGTCTAAAATGCACTGCTGTGCTATTTGGATTACAGTCATATGAATGTTCTGGTATAGAGTGTAGAGAGAGTAACTTTAGTTACAAATTATGACTATGTAACCCCCCAAATTTATGTTGTTTGATTCCATGGTGACAAGAAATTGTTCTAGATTTATTTAAACCTGAGAGCCTAATGCTGCCTTCTTAGCTGCTGTTACAAAGTACTGAAGTGAGATAAAACTGTGTTGATGGAATAACACAAGTTATGACACAAGTGTTTCTCTTTTATTCATGGAAATAGGAAACCTTGATACATTCAGAATGTAGTTCTTTGAATACAACAGTAGCAAATGGTAACGACAGCTGTTAAATGTGATTCATACACATACAGATATTACCCTGGTTCTGATCAAATTTGATACTCAAAATAATTGCTCTGTGTCAGGGGACGTTCAACTTTAAGGGATCCAATATGTTATTTTCTTCTTTTGTGTGCCATTTCTCAAGGACTCTCTATTCCTTATCAGTTCCTGGAAAACAGAAATGAGCAGAGCTGCACGCAGTTCTCAGGACTGAGGTCATGAGAAAGTGCATCTGCTTGGATTCCTTTCAGTGACTCCCTTCAGTGAACTTTTACTTAAAGGTAATCTATTCAGGTATGCCCCTCTTTCTCAGGATATGGAATGCTTTCTGGCCCTTTCAAGATTGTTATTTGCTTTGCTTTGTTTTTTCCTCAATGTTTTTACTGTCTAGAGCTGCCTTGTACGAAGATATAGAAACATACATTTCTGCAATTAAAGCACACTTGTTTCACTCAAAACTTGGGTCCCCTGCGTCCTTCTTCTCATCGACTCCAGTCCCCAGGTCCTGGTCTACAAAGACCGTGACAAGTGGCGCCCAAGCAAGGACCTGGTGAACGAGCTTGGCAAGCAGATGGAGTGACTGCCAGGACCTAAGGAGGTCAGTAAGTGCGGGGTTACAGGACAAATGGCTAGAAAGGCCCACCACTTTTCTACTTTCCTTCAACATTTATTTAAGATTCACGGAGTTTCAGTTTTGCATCAATGGATAGAGGCTTGTCTTCAAACAGTGGTTAAATATAACCCCTGGTTCCCCAATGAAGGCAATTTTGATTTAGAAATTTGGAGACGGGTTAAAGAAAATGTGAGCAAGCCGCAAGATGGTGAGAAAATATTCCAATAAGTTTCTGGCCTTTGTGGGCCCTCATTAAAGCCGTGACTTTGCCATTTCAAGGTAATTCTAGCCCCCCTGATATTCGTCAACAAGCAGAATGCTCATTATATGAATACAAATTAGGTGATAAGACTTTACAGAAGGCCCAATTACAGCAACATAACATGTTTTAAAACTTTCTCACCATCCCTGCTCCAGCTGTCCCAAGCGCTCCTCCTCTTCCTCTTGTAACGGGCATGAAACCGAAGGTCCCCTCAATTAGAGGACAAAATTAATCTGATGATGATTCTTCTGATGCTCTCTTTGACACTAAAGCCAACAATACTTTATTTTTTATGACAATGATAAGCCCCTAACACACAATCATATTTATGAAAACAGATGATCCACTCATTCTCCTTCATGACGAAGGATTTCTGATTTACTGGCTTTGCACTCTCGAGTCTCTGAGGCCGATGATCTTTTTGCCTTTCCTGTGTTAGGAAATGTTTGTGCTCAAGGGCAACTAATATCGCAATATGGAGGCATTGATTTTTCTCACATGCAAGAGATGAAAAAGCCTGTAAGTGTGTATGGCCCTCATTCACCTTTTACTGAAGAACTTCTAAACGCTATGGCATCTTCTATTGGGAATTTTATTCCTATGATTGGCTAATTTTGATAAAAGCTCTTCTTAAACCACAAAAATATCTTCAATGGATAATGTGGTTTTAGGATGTGACCCGAGATCATGCCAATTCTAACACTCAAGCTGGCACTACCCAAAACCAAATTACTTTGAAAATGTTAACCAGTGTGGGGCAATTTGATTTGGTGAAAGCTCAGATACAATGTCCTCTTGTGTTGCATGAGCAATTGAAAGAAGTTGCCCTTGAAGCTTGGCATCGAATTACTCCTCAAGGGGAATCTAGTAGTAACTACACAAAGATATTACAAGGGCCTAATGAAGCCTATGCTGATTTTTTAACTAGACTAGGAGTTGCTATCTCCCATAATGTTGTCAGAGAAGAGACAAGAGTGCAATTAGAAAAACTGCTTGCATATGAGAATGCGAATCAGGAGTGTCAAAGAGCCATTGCTCCAACTCGTGAGGCCAGGAATGTTACTGATTATTTGAAGGCTTGTCAAAACTTAGGATCAGAAAATCAGACAATGCAAATGTTAGCTGAAGCAATAGCTGCTGCCTTTAAAAAGGGGGATGAAGGATGTTCTGTTTGTGGAGATAAGAGCCATTTAGAAAACAATTGCCCTAAAAAACNTGACCTTGCCATTTCAAGGTAATTCTAGCCCCCCTGATATTCATCAACAAGTGGAATGCTCATTATATGAATATAAAATAGATGATAAGACTTTACAGAAGGACCATTTACAGCAACATAACATGTTTTAAAACTCTCACCATCCCTGCTCCAGCTGTCCCAAGTGCTCCTCCTTCTCCTCTTGTAAGGGGCATGAAAATGAAGGTCCCCTCAATTAGAAGACTAAATTAATCTGATGATAATTCTTCTGATGCTCTCTTTGACACTAAAGCCAGTAATACTTTTTTTTTTTAATGAGAATGATAAGCCTTTAACACACACTAATGTTTATCAAAACAGATGATCCACTCATTCTCCTTCATGACGAAGGATTTCTGATTTACTGGCTTTGCACTCTCGAGTCTCTGAGGCCGATGATCTTTTTGCCTTTCCTGTGTTAGGAAATGTTTGTGCTCAAGGGCAACTAATATCGCAATATGGAGGCATTGATTTTTCTCACATGCAAGAGATGAAAAAGCCTGTAAGTGTGTATGGCCCTCATTCACCTTTTACTGAAGAACTTCTAAACGCTATGGCATCTTCTATTGGGAATTTTATTCCTATGATTGGCTAATTTTGATAAAAGCTCTTCTTAAACCACAAAAATATCTTCAATGGATAATGTGGTTTTAGGATGTGACCCGAGATCATGCCAATTCTAACACTCAAGCTGGCACTACCCAAAACCAAATTACTTTGAAAATGTTAACCAGTGTGGGGCAATTTGATTTGGTGAAAGCTCAGATACAATGTCCTCTTGTGTTGCATGAGCAATTGAAAGAAGTTGCCCTTGAAGCTTGGCATCGAATTACTCCTCAAGGGGAATCTAGTAGTAACTACACAAAGATATTACAAGGGCCTAATGAAGCCTATGCTGATTTTTTAACTAGACTAGGAGTTGCTATCTCCCATAATGTTGTCAGAGAAGAGACAAGAGTGCAATTAGAAAAACTGCTTGCATATGAGAATGAGAATCAGGAGTGTCAAAGAGCCATTGCTCCAACTCGTGAGGCCAGGAATGTTACTGATTATTTGAAGGCTTGTCAAAACTTAGGATCAGAAAATCAGACAATGCAAATGTTAGCTGAAGCAATAGCTGCTGTCTTTAAAAAGGGGGATGAAGGATGTTTTGTTTGTGAAGATAAGAGCCATTTAGAAAACAATTGCCCTAAAAAACACACAGAAAAAAATAAAACTACTAAAAAACCTCTAGGAGTCTGCCCTCAATGTCCAAAAGGGGTACATTGGGCTAAAAAATATAGATCTAAGTGTGATATTTAAGGCAACCCTATTTAAGGAAACTCAAAGATAGAGACTCCCTGGGTCCCCATCCACAAAAACCAGGGACAAACTCCATCTTTTCCCTCAAACCTTCAACGTCCAGCAATGCTGCCGTCAATATACCAGCCCTAAATGATTTTCTTCTTTTTCCTCAAGCAGTCCCTTCTAGAATACCTACCAGCCTTTATGGACCCCTACCCCCACAAACCTTTGGCCTTACACTTGGCTAGTCTAGTCTGACTTCTAAAGAAATTACTCTTCATCCTGAAATAATTGATTCAGAGTATGAGAAAAAAATTCAAATTATGATATCATCTCAGATAATATGACAATTCAAAAAAGGGGACAAAATTGCCCAATTACTTCTTTTACATTTCTATTAACTCCTCTAATGGTATACAGACAGGCGGATTTGCTAATACAGATAAAAACCAATCCTGATGGGCAACGATAGTATCTGAATATACACGACCAAATATCAATATCAAAGTTAATGCCAAAAGATTTTCCAGTCTTCTTGATACTGGACCCGATATTACCATTATTTCCAAAATTTTATGGCCCAAATCTTGGCCTATACAGAGAATTTCTTGCTAAATTGCAGAAATTTCTCAAACTAAAATACAATAGATTTATCAAAATGTTCAAATATATCCATATGAGGGACCAGTAGGCCAGCCTGCAACATTACCACCTTACGTAATAGAAACACCTCTTAATTTAATAGGAAGATATTTACTTATGCAATGGCAAACTCAAATATATATTCCACATTTTTCCTAGGGGCCACCACTCATTTAACAAACAATACAATTATTAAAATAACTTGGAAAAATTACGAGCCTATTTAGACAGAGTAGTAGCCCCTTACAAAAGAGAAATTAGAGGCTGCTAAGGTCCATCTAGTTGAGCCTATGGTTTTTCCAGTAGTCATCTATGAATGTGAGAGTTGGACTGTGATGAAAGCTGAGCACTGAAGAATTGATGCTTTTGAATTGTGGTGTTGGAGAAGACTCTTGAGAGTCCCTTGGACTGCAAGGAAATCCAACCAGTCCATTCTAAAGGAGATCGGTCCTGGGTGTTCTCTGGAAGGAATGATGCTAAAGGTGAAACTCCAGTACTTTGGCCACCTCATGGGAAGGGTTGACTCATTGGAAAAGACTCTGATGCTAGGAGGGGTTTGGGGCTAGGAAGAGAAGGGGACAACAGAGGATGACATGGCTGGATGGCATCACTGACTCGATGGACGTGAGTCTGAGGAAACTCTGGGAGTTGGCGATGGACAGGGAGGCCTGGTGTGCTGCGATTCATGGGGCCGCAAAGAGTCAGACACGACTGAACGACTGAACTGAAGTGCTTCCTTATCATAGTCATATCGGGCGTCATAAACGGTATCAATGGACTGTGTTGCCTCAGTCCACTGAATGATGAATCCTCCCACCACGTGTCAATATTATGTAGCCAAAGCCCTTGAACCTGTGAGAAAACAGTTTCCTGACTTTCCTGTTTTTCGTTATATGGACGATATAGTGTCTTCACCTCCATCTATTTTAGAAACTCAACAGATGTTTGACATCGCGCAACAATGCTTAAAACCTTCTAAATTAATCATTGCCCCTGAAAACATTCAAACATCTACACCTTATTATTACTTAAGACTTTTTAATGGACAACATATTACTCCCCAACTAACACAGATTCATATTAGTAAATTATCAACCTTGAATGATTTTCAAAAACTTTTAGGCAATATAAATTGGATTAGACCCTCTTTAGACATTACAAATTATCAACTAATTTATTTACCACTTTAAAAAGAGATTCCAATTTAAATAGCCCTCATTCACTTTCACAAGAGGCATGAGAAAAATTGTTTATTATAAAATAAATTGCAAAAATAATTTATTACTTCTATTAGGCTTGATTTACCTATAGAATTATTTATACTTTCCTCTATCCATTCTCCCACAGGACTGCTTACTCAACAAGAATACCCAACAGAATGGATCTATACTGATTTTAGAGGGACAAAGTCACTTAAACCCTACCTATTTGATCACGCTAATCATTATCAATGGAAGAAATAGAGCTAATACTCTAATTGGCTCTGATCCTCATAAAACTGTAGAACCTATTAATAAACCTCAATTCAAGAACGCATTAGAAACTTCTACTGATTTCCAAATAGACTTTCTGGAATATTTTGGAGAAATTTCATTTCATTATCTTTCTAACAAACTGGAATTTCTTCAAAAAATACTGAATTTATTCTCTCTCACATTGTCACTTCACAACCTATACCTCAAACTGATGTTTTCTATATAGATGGGACTAAAAACGCTGAAGCCTCATTCTGGTCTCTCAAAGAAAATAAAATCTTTTATACTAAATTTCACTCTGCTCCACAAAACTAATTAGATGCTCTCATTTAGGTTATTCAAGTACATTTTCATCCTATTAATAAAGCTTCTGATTCCTTATATTCAGTTGTTGTATTAAGAAATACAGAAACTTCTACCATAAATTCTAATCAATCTATTATTCAACAACTTTTTCTTGAACTACAGTTATTGTTGAGAACCACACTTCCCCCATTTATATTCACTTCAGTTCAGTCGCTCAAAGTGTCCGACTCTTTGCAACCCATGAATTGCAGCACGCCAGGCCTCCCTGTCCATCACCATCTCCCAGAGTTCACTCAGACTGACGTCCATCGAGTCAGTGATGCGATCCAGCCATCTCATCCTCTGTCGTCCCCTTCTCCTCCTGTCTCCAATCCCTCCCAGCAT
>SJYA01014730.1:0-10279 GCA_006410615.1 Neotragus moschatus
GTCTTTCCCATTCTGTTGTTTTCTTCTATTTCTTTGCATTGATCCCTGAGGAAGGCTTTCTTATCTCTCTGTGCTATTCTTTGGAACTCTGCATTCAGATGCTTTTCACTTCTCTTCTTTCCACAGCTATTTCTAAGGCCTCCCCAGACAGCCATTTTGATTTTTGTATTTCTTTTCCATGGGGATGGTCTTGATCTCTGTCTCCTGGACAATGTCACAAACCTCTGTCCACAGTTCATTAGGCAGTCTATCTATCAGATCTAGGCCCTTAAATCTATTTCTCACTTCCACTGTATAATCATAAGGGATTTGATTTAGGTCATATCTGAATGGTCTTGTGGTTTTCCCTACTTTCTTCAATTTAAGTCTGAATTTGGCAATAAGGAGCTCATGATCTGAGCCACAGTCAGCTCCCAGTCTTATTTTTGCTGACTATAGAGCTTCTCCATCTTTGGCTTCAAAGAATATAATCAATCTGATTTCAGTGTTGACCATCTGGTGATGCCCCTGTGTAGAGTCTTGTCTTGTGTTGTTGGAAGAGGGTGTTTTGTATGACCAGTGCATTCTCTTGGCAAAACTCTATTAGCCTTTGCCTTGCTTCATTCTGTATTCCAAGGCCAAATTTGCCTGTGACCCCAGGTGTTTCTTGACTTCCTACTTANTCCATAGTTCATCAGGCACTCTATCTATCAGATCTAGGCCCTTAAATCTATTTCTCACTTTCACTGTATAATCATAAGGGATTTGATTTAGGTCATACCTGAATGGTCTAGTGGTTTTCCCTACTTTCTTCAATTTAAGTCTGAATTTGGCAATAAGGAGCTCATGATCTGAGCCACAGTCAGCTCCCAGTCTTATTTTTGCTGACTATAGAGCTTCTCCATCTTTGGCTTCAAAGAATATAATCAATCTGATTTCAGTGTTGACCATCTGGTGATGCCCCTGTGTAGAGTCTTGTCTTGTGTTGTTGGAAGAGGGTGTTTTGTATGACCAGTGCATTCTCTTGGCAAAACTCTATTAGCCTTTGCCTTGCTTCATTCTGTATTCCAAGGCCAAATTTGCCTGTGACCCCAGGTGTTTCTTGACTTCCTACTTAGGCATTCCAGTCCCCTATAAAGAAAAGGACATCTTTTTTGGGTGTTAGTTCTAAAAGGTTTTGTAGGTCTTCATAGAACTGTTCAACTTCAGCTTCTTCAGCGTTACTGGTTGGGGCATAGGCATGGATTACCATGATATTGAATGTTTTGCCTTGGAAATGAACAGAGATCATTCTGTCATTTTTGAGATTACATCCAAGTACTTACTGCATTTCAGACTCTTTCGTTGGCCATGATGGCTTCTCCATTTCTTCTAAGGGATTCCTGCCCACAGTAGTAGATTTAATGGTTATCTGAGTTAAATTCACCCATCTCAGTCCATTTTAGTTCGCTGAATCCTAGAATGTTGACATTCACTCTTGCCATCTCATTCACCACTTCCCATTTGCTTGCTTAATGGACCTGACATTCCAGGTTCCTATGCAATATTGCTCTTTACAGCATTGGACCTTGCTTCTATCACCAGTCACATCCACAGCTGGGTTTTGTTTTTGCTTTGGCTCCATCCCTTCATTCTTTCTGGAGTTATTTCTTCACTGATCTCTAGTAACATATTGGGCACCTACTGACCTGGGGAGTTCCTCTTTCAGTATCCTATCATTTTGCCTTTTCATACTGTTCATGGGGTTCTCAAGGCAAGAATACTGAAGTGGTTTGCCATTCCCTTCTCCAGTGGCCCACATTCTGTCAGACCTCTCCACCATGACCCGCCCGTCTTGGGTTGTCCTGTGGGCATGGCTTAGTTTCATTGAGTTATACCAGGCTGTGGTCCATGTGATCAGATTGGCTAGTTTTCAGAAAAACCAAAACCAGATTATGGTTTCAGTGTGTCTGCCCTCTGATGCCCTCTCTTAACACCTACCATCTTACTTGGGTTTCTCTTATCTTGGAGGTGGACTATCTCTTCATGGCTCCTCCAGCAAAGCGCAGCTGCTGCTCCTTACCTTGGACGAGGGTTATCTCCTCATGGCAGCCCCTCTTGGCCTTAAACGTGGAGTAGCTCCTCTCGGTCCTCCTGCGCCCACGCAGCTGCTGCTCCCTGGACGTGGGGTAGCTCCTCCTGCCATTGCCCCTGACCTTGAGCGAGGGGTAGCTCCTCTTGCTTCAGTCATGTTCAATTCTATGTGTCCCTATGTAGCCTGCCAGGCTCCTCTGTCATGGGATTCTCCAGGCAAAAATACAGGAATGGGTTGCCAAGCTCTCTTCCAGGGGATCTTACCAACCTAGGGGTTGAACCCTTGTGTCTCCTGCACTGGCAGGCAGGTTCTTTACCAGCAGCACCACCTGGGAAGTCCTTTCTGAGTGCTTACTGTGTGGCAACCACTGTCCTGTTCATTATCGTTATATTTATTGTTGCTGTTGGCAGACATTGTCTATCTGCTGTTTGTTCAGGGGAAGGATTGAGCCAGTAGGGAGGTAGGTGAAGCCGTCTGGGCTTCAGAAACCAATACCAACAGCCAGGTATACAGATTGGGTAACCCAGGGGAATAAAGAAAGCCCAGAGGTCCATTTGGGCACTTAGGTGTGCAAGGGTCTCCTCGAGTTTGTCAGTGAGACTATTGCCAATTCTAGGGCAGATGTACATCTGAGGGACTTGGGGAAGGAGCTGGAAGTTCCTGAGACTGTACATCTGCATGGCTAGGGTGCAGAGGAAGAAGGAGGGGCCACACTGTCCTTCTTGGAGCTGTGAACCTCAAAAGAGACAGAGGATGAGACCGTGCTTTGCAAGCATGGACGGTTTGACAACACTGGGAATAATGAGGATGATGGCCCTCTGTAGCAAGCATCTGTTTGCAGTTTTCACTAATTTTTAACGTGCTGTGTTGGAACAGAGCAGGCTCTGAAGTCAGGCTCTACTTCTTATCAGCAGCGATGACTTCAGCAAATTTCTATTTTCTTTGAACCTCAGTCTTACCATCTATTAAGTGTGGATAATAATAACAATAGCCATCTTAATTGGTGTGAGTATTAAATGAAATCCCATCTAAATATTTTGACATAGAGTAAGCCTATGTTTTTCGGTGTCCATTAGATTCCCAGATTAGAGCTCCCTGAAGCACCGGTTTAAAGTACAGTCCCTAGATCTCCTCCTGCTAGAGTCTCTTCACCGCTTATTTTGCTCCATATTTCCCTAAAACTGCTACCACCTGATGCATAGTATACTTACAAATTTTCTTATTGTCTGTTTTCTCCATTCCTTTCTGCTAAACTCCATAAGTGGAGAAGGCAACGGCAGCCCACTCCAGTACTCTCGCCTGGAAAATCCCATGGACAGAGGAGCCTGGTGGGCTGCAGTCCATGGGGTCGCTAAGAGACACGACTGAGCGACTTCACTTTCACTTTTCACTTTCCTGCATTGGAGAAGGAAATGGCAACCCACTCCAGTGTTCTTGCCTGGAGAATCCCAGGGACGGGGAGCCTGGTGGGCTGCTGTCTCTGGGGTCGCACAGAGTCAGACACGACTGAAGCAACTTAGCAGCAAACTCCATAAGGGTAGGGGCTTTTTGGTGCTGTACCTCCAGCTGCTAGAATAGTGCTCAATGAGTGGAAATAAAAGAACCCAGGGATAAGTGGGAATCTCTGGGAGAGTCTTCAGGTTAGCCTTTTCCAAAGTCAACCCAGGGGCTTCTTATACACACTCAGTTTTGAGAACCACCACAGAAGGTTGTTCTGTGTACCAATGTGATCAACATGGGTTCTTTTTTCTACTTCTTTCCTAAGTGACTTAAATTTGTTTAACTTGCTTAGAGAATCAAATTACCAAGAAGAGATAACAAAGTGAGTAGCTCTGGGATGGATGGGGGTTATCTGATTAACCCTTGAGCCTCCCATCCTCTGTTGCAGAGACATAAAAACTTTAAGGGGAGGGGCTCTGACTTGGTGTATTGTGGTGGGATAAAGGTAGGAATGGCTTAGGCACTGCCCTTGCAAATGGATGCCTGGGGATGTAAAGATTCTGGGAGTTCTGGAGAAAACAGTCTGCCTACTGACCCCACGTTCTGTTCAGTTTGACTCAGGGCCTTGCTCGGTCGACTCTCACCACAGGAGACTTGGGAGTTAGCCTAACTACTGACCAAATGGTGCGTGGCCTCAACCCCAGCAAGATGGAGCAGGCCTCAAAATGGGACCCTGCTTCCTGGGATGAGCTGGCTCCAGCTCAGAATGACAGACCAGCTTCCAGTCCTGGGAGAGAACCCAGATGGCAGGCTGACCGGAATCCAAAGGGCCTGGGAGTAGAGGGAAGTTTGAGGTCTCACAGGGCACACAAGGGACTGAGGATGGTGGGGAGGAGAGCTGGCATCCGTGGCATACCTGCTGCCCAGCTGGGCATAGTGACATCGCCTCTGACTCTCGGGTTTAGCAGTTACTGGCTATGTGACTCTGGGTTAGTGGCCTCCCTCTCTTAGCCTTGGTTGTGTCATACAGAAACTGGGAGTGGTAATAACACCACCTCCTGGGGACGGTCATGAAGATGTAATGAAGGGCAGAGAACTCCATCAAGAGTAGGCCCAAGACATTTGTCTTCCTTCTTTTCTAACTTCTAAAACCCCAAGACATTCAAGGAAAAACAAAGGAGAACCTCAGATTAAGGGGGGTGGCTCCTACAGGAAGCAGAAGACGCAGTTCTGGGGACAGGAGCTGAGGGGAGGGAGGTGCGCACCGGGGGGATTTTGGAGCCACTTGATTTAAGAAGCTGGAGCTCATCAGCCCTTCTCGGCTCATCACAGGCCTTGCAATCAGGGCCCCACCTGCTCTCCTGCTGCTCTGCCCTTGAGGAAGCAGCCAAAGCCAGTTTCTCCGCATTGTCCTCCCAGCCCTCCTCCTTGAAGGCACACTCTGAGCTTAGCCAGGAGGGGTGGGAGGACTCAGAGTTACAGGCCTGGGCTTCAGATCCGGGCTGCCCAGTGTGGTGCCTTCACCTGTCTCGTGAGGCTTAGGAGGTGGTGTGACTTGGCCAGCGTCACATAGAAAGCCAGGTCTGGAGAAAAGAAGGGCTTTACGTTCATGTCCATGGGCACTCATTCACTCATCCATTTCCCCTTATGGCTGCGGGACCTCATAGGCCACACAAGGCCACATCGCATTCCTAATGGTACATTCTTTCCAGCGCTTCATGCTTTCTTCTCTAAGATCCAAAGGCATTCATTCCAGTGGTAACTTGACTCAGACTGGGATGGGGACCATGGACAAATTTCTGTCCACTCTTCCATGCCCCTCCTCTCAGACCTAGGTTTTCAAGCCTTAGAAATTGTTAAGGACACCAGGAAATCGTGGATCCAGTTGGAGTCAGTGGAATTTAGTTTATTTGAATTGACTGTAACTGAATGAAATAGAATTACTAAACTAAATGGAAATAATTGAATTGAAATATGACAAATTGGATTGAATTGAGATTAATTGAAATGAAATCAATGGACGATGGATTGAATCATGGCACTGGAGGAGGTCTGGACATCGCCGCCTTGACCCTGCTCATTGTGTAGTGAGGGAATTGAAGCTCAGAAAAGGGGAGGGAAGAGTGTGATGGTGGGTCAGTGACTTTGACAAGGTCAAGAAAGTGGCAGAATCAGGCTTCCAAACCAGGTTATGTGATTTCCAGGCCAGCGTCTATCCCACTAGAACATGCTTCCAGGATCGGTAGGGTCCAAGACTAGGTTTCCAAAAGCAGACAAGGAGTAAAGGGCAGTCAGGAAGTGAAGATGACTTTGGAAAATAACTAGGCATCCTAATTTTAATAGCCTTCTTGACCTAATGAATAGCCAAGGTTGTCCTCTCTCCTCTGAGGTTGACTTTTCAGATCTTCCTGTCTGAACTAGGGTGGGTAATGACGAAAGAGAAACTTGAGACTCTGAGTCTAATGGCAGAAGTATGGCAGGGGAGTTTTTTGGAGGGTTGTTGTCAGTAAAATTGTGTTTACTTTGAGGAATAAAGATATTATAGTTTCAGATGCCCAGTCATATGTCATTGTGCTTGAAAGTCTAAGTTTAATACCATTCCTTAGGTAATGTGAAAAAAGTCTATGAAAATGCACGTGCTAAGTGAAGGCAGCATATTTAATATCCATGCATTAGTGTGATCACCTTATCCTATCAGATATCTAACACGAGAATGAAGGCTTGTGTAAAGGGTGAAAAGAAATTTGGATTGAAAGAGGGAAGCTGGATCAGTGGTCAATGCTTCTATTAACAACTCGTATAAATTGCTTTGAATTTAAATCTGAAAGTCTCTGTAATGAGGAGGCACTATTCTTAAGAGGAAAGTGTTATGTAATAAGTTTGGATTCCTAAGGAAAGGCAAATAGCAGCCCATTGACCTCCCTTGCCCCTATCCTCCTGCAAAGAACCACAAATGATAATCAACAGAATAAACAAAGTTTCACGAGTAGTCTTCATAACAATTTGGGGAGGTAAGGCAGGCACCCTTGGCCTCACTTAATGGAGGAAAAAGCAAGCCCAGAGATCTTCAATAACTCACCTTAGGTCACACAGTCCATCCCAGGCAGAGGAAGGGCCAGATCCCAAATCTTGGCCCGCCAGATCCAGAGCTCTTTCAGACACAGTGCTTGTTGGTGATTTTACAACCAAAATCCATTTTCATATAGTTGTCCCTCTGTGGTGTGGGATCAGGGTGGTGGAAGTCCTGGAGTGGAGACCTCAGACAGCCAAGGGTGGCTCCAGTCTATCTCACAGACTCGAGCCTCCGTGGGGCGACCTCTGGAGTGTGCAATCATCTGAATGAGCTGTGGTGCTTGTTGAGGTGTGTGGTCCGGACACTGGTTGCTGTGATATGGAGATAATTGGGGCTGCCACGGGAACAGCAAACTGGCCGACAGGCTCTTAGCAGACCGCAGGCTGTGGGCAGAATGACACACTGAGGGATGCTGCCAGCTACCCTGGCTTCTGCTTCTCTGATGTTTATGATCACAGTCATCTCATATCACCAAGCTCTAAAACCAGAAGGAAGGCCTCTATAGGAGATGATTTGGACACTGGAGGTAGATTTTGGCACCAGCCCCTAGTGGTTTCAGATGAAAGTGAATTGAGTTCAGGAATATCTACAAAGGGAAAATCATAGCCATCTACCTTAGACCCACATGTCTCCAATCCAGGGGACTCTCAGGCCCCTCTCAGGGCTTGGCCCGACCCCAAGCTCCATGTAAAATCCACAGAAGGTGCTTCAGCCAGACACTAAGTGACATTCCATTTCTTTGACTTAATTTTGGTTTCTATTTTTACCCCCATGGGTTGTCTTTATGTTCCCTTATGATCAAGCCCCTGCGCTTATCTGTTTCTGCCACTTGATTCTAACCATCATCCATTCGCAAATATGTAATGAACACTGTTTATATGATAGATACTGTTCTAAATCTTTGTGATATAATAGTTAAAAAGCCTAGGCAGTGGCTTCCCTGGTGGCTCAGTTGGTAAAGAATCCTTCTGCAATGCAAGAGATCTTGGTTCAATTCCTGGGTAAGGAAGTTCCTCTGGAGAAGGGATAGGCTACCCACTTGTGTATTCTTGGGCTTCCCTGGGAGCTCAGTTGGTAAAGAGTCTGCCTGCAATGTGTGAGACTTGGGTTCAGTCCCTGGGTTGGGAAGATCCCCTGGAGGAGGGCATAGCAAGCCAATCTGATATTCTTGCCTGGAGAATCCCCAAGGACTAAAGAGCCTGGTGGGCTACAGTCCATGGGGTCACAAAGAGTCAGACACAACTGAGTGACTAAGCACAGCACATGTCTTCATCAAGATTATATTCTATTGGGAGGCAAACAGGAAAATAAATATACATGGTAATATCAAGCAATGGTAAGTATTATGAAGACAGTAAACTAAGGGACAATGTCAGAGGTGCTAATTTAGGTGGAAGAGGAAGCCAAGGACAAAGGCACTGAGAAGGGGATGCGTGGGAAACATGGAGGAGTCATAAGAAGGCCCGCAAGGGTGCAGTGTAGTAAAGATTCGGGAGTGCGGTGGGAAATATTGCAATTTCCCTCAGAGTCTTGGAGGCCAGGGTAAGCTTGTTAGAGTCCCTGTATTCTGCCAGATTTCTCTGATGCCAGCGGCATCTGTTTACGGTCCAAGATGGCTCCCCCTTTGCTCTTGTCCAGGGATTCCCCAAGTCGGATGACTACAACTATGGGTTTCTTTCACAGTCTCACTGTACAAGCCAGAAGCAATAGTTAATAAGGCTGAAGGTCACATAGTGGGCTCACAAGTTCTTGTGTGTTACTTCTGGGTTGTTTTTGTTCCCCTCAGTTCAGTTCAGTTCAGTCACTCAGTTGTGTCCGACTCTTTGCAACCCCATGAATTGCAGCACGCCAGGCTTCCCTGTCCATCACCAGCTCCCTGAGTTCACTCAGACTCACGTCCATCGAGTCAGTGATGCCATCCAGCCATCTCATCCTCTCTCGTCCCCTTCTCCTCCTGCCCCCAATCCCTCCCAGCATCAGAGTCTTTTCCAATGAGTCAACTCTTCGCATGAGGTGGCCAAAGTACTGGAGCTTCAGCTTTAGCATCATTTCTTCCAAAGAAATCCCAGGGCCGATCTCCTTCAGAATGGACTGGTTGGATCTCCTTGCAGTCCAAGGGACTCTCAAGAGTCTTCTCCAACACCACAGTTCAAAAGCATCGATTCTTCGGAGTCAAATTCTCTTCCATCCCCTGCTTTGTTCTCGTTGCCCCAGTGGATCTGTGTTACTGTTTACACCGCAAATCTCCAGAAATACTCTGGAAGCTGGCTTTGCTGCAGTAAAACTTTTTGCTATAGGGAAAAGGAGCACTTTGTGATAGAGATTGTAATCAGAAGGAAGTTTGAATAACTGACGAGCTTCTTCATTATTGTGGTGAGTAAAACCACACATCCAATCCCCGTCACAGCCTGTCTATATTCCTTTCTCTCCAGCTGCGTTTCACGGCTGTGATCATTTGCACATGCTGTTCGCTGCACTGAGAAACTGCATCCGCTACTCCCTCTCCACTTGGTAGACATGCACTCACAGTCAACCTGCTTTTTGAGACATCTCTTGACAACCTCACATTGCTCTGCAGTCCTCATGGGCTGCTTTGTCACCTGCCTGTGTACCCACCTCCCCAGTTTAGGTCATACTCTAGTTACCTAATCCCAAGCCTACTGTCCTCCAATCAAGAAGGTCAACCTCAAGGACTGGGACAGTCAGTATAACTTATCAGTTACAAGTTTCACTTCTGAGTCACATGGTGTGCGGTTAAGTTTTGGTGTTTACTAGCTGTGTGCTTTGGGGTAAGTTGTTTAAATCCTCTCTGCCCCTGTTCATCTCTTAAACCGGGATGGTAATAATTTTTACCTATTAAGTTTGCTTTGAGGTGATGCACACATGCATGCCAAGTCGCTTCAGTTGTGTCTGACTATTCATGACGCTATGGACTGTAGCCCACCAGGGTCCTTTGTCCACAGGATTCTCCAGGCAAGAATACTGATCTGGTAGCCATTCCCTTCTTCAGGGGATCTTCCTGGCCCAGGGATCAAACCTGAGTCTCCTATGTCTCCTGCATTGGCAGGTGAATTCTTTACCACTAGCGCCACCTGGGAAGCCCATTTGGGGTGATAAACACTGTCAACTGATCTTACTTTTTTTTTTTTCCTGTAGTTACTTTTTAAATTTTTATTTTTAATTAATTAATTTATTTATTTTACTTTACAGTATTGTATTGGTTTTGCCATACATTGACTTGAATCTGCCATGAGTGTACATGTGTTCCCCATCCTGAGCCCCCCTCCCAACTCCCTCCCCATCCCTTCCCTCTGGATCATCCCAGTGCACCAGCCCCAAGCACCCTGTATCCTGCATCGAACCTGGACTGGCAATTTGTTTCACATATGATATTTTACATGTTTCAATGCCATTTTCCCAAATCATCCCACCCTCTCCCTCTCCCACAGAGTCCAAAACACNGCCCCCCTCCCAACTCCCTCCCCATCCCTTCCCTCTGGATCATCCCAGTGCACCAGCCCCAAGCACCCTGTATCCTGCATCGAACCTGGACTGGCAATTTGTTTCACATATGATATTTTACATGTTTCAATGCCATTTTCCCAAATCATCCCACCCTCTCCCTCTCCCACAGAGTCCAAAACACTGTTCAATACATCTGTGTCTCTTTTGCTGTCTCTCATACAGGGTTATCATTACCATCTTTCTAAATT
>SJYA01014731.1:0-10283 GCA_006410615.1 Neotragus moschatus
ACACACACACACACACACACACACACACACACACACATATGGCACATTTCTTAATTCATTCGTCTGTTGATGAACACTTAATTTTCTTCCCTTACTGACATTGTAGATTGCTATGAACATTGGGATTCACATATCTTTTCAAATTAGTATCTTTTTTTTTTTCTTTTTCTATTTTGCAGTATATTCAGTTCGGTTCAGTCACTCAGTCATGTCAACTCTTTGCGACCCCATGAACCACAGCACGCCAGGCCTCCCTGTCCATTACTAAATCCCGGAGTCCACCCATTCCCATGTCCATCGAGTCATCGATGCCATCCAACCATCTCATCCTCTGCTGCCCCCTTCTCCTCCCGCCCTCAATCTTTCCCAGCATCAGGATCTTTTCCAATGAATCAGCTCTTTTCATCAAGTGGCCAAAGTATTGGAGTTTCAGCTTCAGCATCAGTCCTTCCAATGAACACCCAGGACTGATTTCCTTTAGGATGGACTGGTTGGATGTACTTCCAGTCCAAGGGACTCTCAAGAGTCTTCTCCAACACCACAGTTTAAAAGCATCAATTCTTCAGTGCTCAGCTTTCTTTATAGTCCAACTGTCACATCCATACACGACCACTGGAAAAACCATGGACTTGACTAGATGGACCTTTGTTGGCAAAGTAATGTCTCTGCTTTTGAATATGCTGTCTAGGTTGGTCATAACTTTCCTTCCAAGGAGTAAGCATCTGTTAATTTCATGGCTGCAGTCACCATCTGCAGTGATTTTGGAGCCCAGAAAAATAAAGTCAGCCACTGTTCCCATGTTTCCCCATCTATTTGCCATGAAGTGATGGGACCAGGTGCCATTATCTTAGTTTTCTAAATGTTGAGCTTTAAGCCAACTTTTTACTCTCCTCTTTCACTTTCATCAAGAGGCTCTTTAGTTCTTCTTCACTTTCTGCCATAAGGGTGGTGTCGTTTGCATATCTGAGGTTATTGATATTTCTCCTGGCAATCTTGATTCCAGCATGTGCTTCCTCCAGCCCAGCAGTTTTCATGATGTACTCTGCATGTAAGTTAAATAAGCAGGGTGACAATATACAGCCTTGGCATACTCCTTTCCCAATTTGGAAGCAGTCTATTTTTCCATGTCCAGTTCTAACTGTTGCTTCCTGACCTGCATACAGATTTCTCAAGAGGCAAGTCAGGTGCTCTAGTATTCCTATCTCTTTCAGAATTTTCCACAGTTTATTGTGAGCCACACAGTCAAAGGCTTTGTCATAGTCAATAAAGCAGAAATAGATGTTTTCCTGGGTCATGTGGTGGTTCTATTTTCAGTTTTTTGAGAACCATCTATACTGTTTTCCACAGTTGCTGTACCAATATGCATTTCTACCAATAATGTACAAGGGTTCTCTTTTCTCCACACCCTTACCAACCTTTGTTGCTTGTGTTCATTTTAATGATAGCCATTCTGACAAGTGTGAGGTGATATCTTACTGCGGTTTTGATTTGCATTTCCCTGATAGTTATGTGAAACATCATTTCACAGCCTGTTAGCCATCTATATTTCCTCTTTGGAAAAGTGTCTTTTCAGGTCTTCTGCCCATTTTTAAATATGATTGTTTATTTATTTATTTTTTTATGTTGAGTTGTGTGAGCTGTTTGTTTGCTCTAGATATTAACCCCTTGTCAGTCACATCATTTGCAAATATTTTCTTCCATTCAGTATTTCCTCTTTGACCCTTCCCTGCCATTTTGTTGTAGATGTAGTTTATAGATAAAGTATCAAAAAATGTATTTTTTTTAAATCGTACTAAGAGCAATTACTTTGTCAACAAAGGTCTGTCTAGTTAAGGCTATGGTTTTTCTAGTGTTCATGGATAGCTATGAGAGTTGGACTGTGAAGAAAGCTGAGCGCTGAAAAATTGATGCTTTTGAACTGTGGTGTTGGAGAAGACTCTTGAGAGTCCCTTGAACTGCAAGGAGACCCAACCAAGTCCATCCTAAAGGAGATCAGTCCTGGGTGTTCATTGGAAGGACTGATGCTGAAGCTGAAACTCTAGTACTTTGGCCACCTGATGCGAAGAGCTGACTCATTTGAGGAGACCCTCATGCTGGGAAAGATTGAAGGCAAGGAGGGAAGGGGATGACAGAGGATGAGATGGCTGGATGGCATCACCGACTCGATGGACATGGGTTTGGGTAAGCTCCTGGATTTGGTGATGGACAGGGAGGCCTGGCATGCTGCGGTTCATGGGATGGCAAAGAGTCAGGCATGACTGAGTGACTGAACTGAACTGAAGAGCAATTCTCCCTGAAAAGTTTAATTTATTATATTTTTCTTCATTGCAATTTTTGATATATTTTGATTTGTAAGTCATGTATTTATTATGTTATCTGGTATTTAAAATCTGGTCATTTTCTTACCTTTTATCTATGAATTGTATAGTATTTTGGAAATTTCACATTTATAGCTATTCTGTTACAGTTTCTCTTGCATTTTTAACACACGTTAAACATATTTTGTATTGAATCAGAATCTGCTTCCTCAAGAAACCAAAAACATTAGCATGCTCTTCCCCAAAACCAACTACTCTAAAATTAACATTATTTAGCACTTTAGAACCAGATTCTATTAAAAAAATTAAAAAAAAAAACACTGTATTGCATTCTATATAAAAAGTCATGGGCTTAAAAATATGTTTGACATTTTTGTTTTTCACCCTGATTTCTTTTATCCCCTGTCTCTCTCATTTTTGAATCATTTATTTTACTGGAGTGTATCACATACAATTATCCCCTTTACTTGGTAAACATGATGTACCAGAATCTTACCTTTTTGGATCTGTGCCTACCTGTACAGGACCACATTTCTCTGGCTCTAATTCCAACAAATAGTAATTTTGAGCTGTGAACAAATGCACCTTAAGAAAGCTGGGGAGGAGCTGGTCCCTGTCGATTTGCTTGAGTAGCTCCCCAGTCAATCAGCTGGCAAAGCCCTGGAGTCATTTCCCCTCCTGTGTCTGTTAATGGAACACCAGTCACGCCCATCTCCACAGACATCTTCCCTGCATGTCTGGGGGTTTCATCCGCACTGTCTCAGTCTCTTCACAGGTCTTTTCCTTTCTGCAGTAATTTATAAAGTATCTGCTAACTGATGACATTATTTCTGACTTTCCTAATAATTAATGCCGTTTTACATGTCAAAAATGGTCTTTTCTGTCATTTAATGACATCTGGAGTGGACACAAAAAAACCCAAACGTGTTTATTGAGACATTTGTCCAATACAGTTTCAATTTGTATAGCAATACAATAAGTGACACCTATTATTTGGATTTTAATCTGAATTTCTATTAACTTCCAAGTTAACTAACTTTTATTCAATAAAGAAGAGACTAAAAAAGATTCAGAGGGTTAAAATGGATTTTAAAATTTCTAAGCACATGAGTACTAACATATCACTTTAATAGATCTACCCGTGGAATTCTCCAAGGAAGAATACTGGAGTGGGTAGCCATTTCCCTCTCCAGGAGATCTTCCCAACTCAAGGACTGAACCTGGGTCACCTGCATTGCAGGCAGATTCTCTACCATCTGAGCCACCAGGGAAGCCTGATACATATGTGAGTGTATTTAAATGACATGCTAGTACTTAAGTGATTAGACACTGTATTCAAATGCATCTTTCAAAATAAGAATCCTAATTAACCTATTCTATACTATGCCATGCAGCTAAAATGCATCAACATGCTTATTTAAATACATTCTAACACCACTGTGAATCAAGTAGTGATAGTACTTGGTAACTGGCTCTTTTCAGAGAGCCTACTGCTAGTGATTGACCTGGGACTCGGGCCTAGGTCTTATAATAGAAGCCTAGCACTGATTCTGCATGACAGCCGCTTTTTTTCTATTGCCTTCTAACCTCGCCTTTTCAGAAATGAGTTAGCTATGGCCTCGGACTGTTCACCAATAATACCGGAGCCTGTTTTTCCCCAACCATGAGGTAATATACTCCCTTGGGCTCTGTCTTCAAGCTAACTCTGCTGCTAGCCACCCTGAAACTCTTGCCTCATTAAAGAGTTTCTAATGAGGTAGCCAAACGTGGATAGAGTGCAGCCAAGGAAAGGTCCTCGGAGGACGCGGCTTCTGAGACAGGGAGGCTGAGATTTGAGCGCCTGGAGAACTCAGCCCTGAAGCTTCGGGGATTCTAATGAGCGAGGCTGGCGCACAAACAGCTCCCAGTGCACCCGTTGGATCAAAGTGTGTGTGGTAATGAGCACGAGGTCTCCACCCCGGCTGCCAGGGCACCACCTTGGTGAACCACGTCTGCTAAGACACCCATGCTGACAGAGCAACAGCTGCAAAGCTGAGCCTCACACTCCGTGGTTCCAACACACACACACCCAACACAGATGCTCCTCCCCTGTCTAAGCTGCCAAACGCTGGCTTCTAAACAGCTCACTGTCTTGTGGGACCAGAACTGGAAAACTCGGAAATATCCAGAAGGTCATGTAGCCAAATCCTATCATTTGACAGCAAAAGAAAATGGGACCTAGACAAACAGGGATATAACAGGTTGTACAAACTCAGATGTCAATCACAAATTGAAAATAACCGAAAACCTTGAAGAAGAACAATGAGGAGCGACTTTTCCCCACCAGCAGATATTCACATGTATTATAAAGGTAATGCTATCGTGTACTGTTGCTTACCTTGTACTGGGCTTCCCTGGTGGCTCAGATGGTAAAATGACTGATTGTCTACAACGCGGGAGATCCAGATTCGATCCCTGGGTTGGGAAGATCCCCTGGAGAAGGAAATGGCAATCCACTCCAGTACTATTGCCTGGAAAATCCCATGGACAGAGGAGCCTGGCAGGCTACAGTCCGTGGGGTCGCAAACAGTCAGACATGACTGAGCGATTTCACTTTCACTTTCTTTCACTGTTGCTTAAACAGCCTTTTCCTTGTTATCTGCTCATTAGCATAGCCACCATCCATGGCAGAGATTAGACATTCCAGACTCCAGCTTTCTTTACCCCCTTATAGCTGGGGTACTTATGTTGGTGCAATTGTGACCAAGGAGATATCAAGGGGAATGATCTGGGAAACAGTTTACTTGTGCTCAAAAGGGAGAGAAGGCCAAGATACCCTCTGCAGAAAAGACCAATAATTTCCATCAATATCCATTTCCTTTCACTATATTCTGAAACATCCCTGTTATTAGCTGTTCACGTGATCACCGAGGAGAAAGACAGCAGTTTTCATTCTCTCTGGCAATGGGTGTCGCGATCTAGCTGAGTTCTGATTAAAGTAATACAGCAATTTCCCACTTTTTGTAAGATATTAGTTTTGTGTGTGTGTGCTCAGTCACTCAGTTGTGTCTGACTCTTTTGCGACCCCATGGACTGTAGCCTACCAGTCTCCTCTGTTTGTGGAATTTTCTAGGCAAGAATACTTGAGCAGGTTGCCATTTTCTACTTCAGAGGACCTTCCTGATGGGACCAAGGCTGCATCTCTGTGTCTCTGGCATTGGCAGGTGGAAATATATATCATTCCTCTTGAACCTTTCCCCCCTCACCTTCTAGGTCTTCATAGAGCACCAGGCTGGGCTCCCTGTATAATACAGCAGCTTCTTACCTTTATTTTTCCAAAATGGGAATGGAGTATTTCAAGGCTATATATTGTCACTCTGCTTATTTAACTTATATGCAGAGGCAGTTCAGCTCAGTTCAGTTGCTCACTTGTGTCCGACTCTTTGCGACCCCGTGAATCACAGCATGCCAGGCCTCCCTGACCATCACCAACTCCTGGAGTTCACTCAGACTCACATCCATCGAGTCGGTGATGCCATCCAGCCATCTCATCCTCTGTCGTCCCCTTCTCCTCCTGCCCCCAATCCCTCCCAGCATCAGAGTCTTTTCCAATGAGTCAACTCTTCGCATGAGGGGGCCAAAGTACTGGAGCTTCTGCTTCAGCATCATTCCTTCCAAAGATATCCCAGGGCCGATCTCCTTCAGAATGGACTGGTTGGATCTCCTTGCAGTCCAAGGGACTCTCAAGAGTCTTCTCCAACACCACACTTCAAAAGCATCAATTCTTCGGTGCTCAGCTTTCTTCACAGTCCAACTCTCACATCTATACATGACCACTGGAAAAACCATAGCCTTGACTAGACGGACCTTAGTTGGCAAAGTAATATCTCTGCTTTTGAATATGCTGTCTAGGTTGGTCATAACTTTTCTTCCAAGGAGTAAGCGTCTTTTAATTTTATGGCTGCTGTCACCATCTGCAGTGATTTTGGAGCCCCCCAAAATAAAGTTTGACACTGTTTCCACTGTTTCCTTATCTGTTTGCCATGAAGTGATGGGACCAGGTGCCATGATCTTCATTTTCTGAATGTTGAGCTTTAAGCCAACTTTTTCACTTTCCTCTTTCACTTTCATCAAAAGGCTTTTTAGTTCCTCTTCACTTTCTGCCATAAGGGTGGTGTCATCTGCATATCCAAGGTTATTNGCCAACTTTTTCACTTTCCTCTTTCACTTTCATCAAAAGGCTTTTTAGTTCCTCTTCACTTTCTGCCATAAGGGTGGTGTCATCTGCATATCCAAGGTTATTGATATTTCTCCGGGCAGTCTTGATTCTAGCTTGTGTTTCTTCCACCCCAGAGTTTCTTGTGATGCACTCTGCATAGAAGTTAAATAAGCAGGGTGAGAATATACAGCAGAGTGCATCATGAGAAATACTGAACTGGATGAAGCACAAGCTGGAACCAGGATTGCCGAGAGAAACATCAATATGCAGACATGCAGATGACACCACCCGCATGGCAGAAAGCGAAGAAGAACTAAAGAGCCTCTTGATGAAAGTGAATGAGGAGAGTGAAGAAGTCAGCTTAAAACTCAACATTCAGAAAAGTAAGATCGTGGCAGCTGGTCCCATCACTTCATGGCAAATAGATGGGGAAATGATGAGAGACTTTACTTTCTTGGGCTCCAAAATCACTGCAGATGGTGACTGTAGCCATAAAATTGAAAGATGCTTTCTCCATGGAAGAAAAGCTATGACCAAACTGTACAGCATATTAAAAAGCAAAGACATTACTTTGCCAACAAAGGTCCATCTAGTGAAAGCTATGGTTTTTCCAGTAGTCATGTATGGATGTGAGAGTTGGACTATAAAGAAAACTGGGTGCCAAAGGATTGATGCTTTTGAACTGTGGTGTTGGAGAAGACTCTTAAGAGTCTCTTGGACTGTGAAGAGATCCAACTGGTCCATCCTAAAGGAGATCAGTCCTGGGTGTTCATTGGAAGGACTGATGTTGAAGCTGAAACTCCAATACTTTGGCCACCTGATATGAAGAGCTGACTCATTAGAAAAAACCCTGATGCTGGGAAAGATTGAGGGCAGAAGGAGAAGGGGACAACAGAGGATGGGGTGGTTGGATGGCATCACTGACTCAACAGACATGAATTTGGGTGGACTCCAGGAGTTGGCGATGGACATGGAGGCCTTGTGTGCTGCAGTCCATGGGGTCGCAAAGAGTTAGACATAAGTGAGCAACTGGACTGAACTGAACAATTTCCTAGGACCTTTCTAAAGAGACGGCACATGTATACCCTCTGATCTTTTATTTGTCTCTTCCTCTGGCCTTCCATTTATAACAGATCTTACCAGCTTGGGCCATGAATTCATGTTCAAATGGGTGGAGCAAAAAGGAAGGAGAAATGTGAGTTCTTGCTACATGGAGCTCCACAGCAGCCTTGCACTACCTCCCCGGAAGGGCTAACAAAAAACAAGTGAACTTTTTTCTTGTTTAAGCCACTGTTGTTTGGAGTTTTCTATCACTCACAAATCCTAAATAGTACACACTTTCCCCCATGCTCCCTTTCTTTCTCTCTCTGGATATGTTTGAGGGTGGGTGTGACGTTTGGAGTTGCAATAGTCCCGTTGAAATCCTGAGTATTGTACTCAACACTCTGAGGAATGTGGCAAAAGGAGGAAGGAGCCTGCATCTTCCAGCACTCGGAGCACTTTCAGTCCAGCTGCTCTTGGGCTGTACCTTTGGCACGCTAATAAGACATTTTTATTTAAGCCTCTTTTAGTAAGATATTGGTGTCTGTGTGCTCAGTCAGTCGGTTGTGTCTGACTCTTGCAACCTCACGGACTGTAGCTCACCAGCCCCTTCTGGACTCCCACACTTTAGGTCTTCACAGAGCACCAGGCTGGACTCCCTGTGTAACACAGCAGCTTCTTGCTTTTATTTTTTTAAGCCTGTTAAATTTTAAAATCAGTAACCTTGCTTTAAAAAGGCAAATATTTTTTGAAAGTGCTGTTTGCACAGATTCCCTGTGCTTATCCAAGAATTCCAAGAGGCCTGTCTCCTTTCCTTAGTGGCTTTCTAAGCTCTGAAAAACAGGAGCAATCATTTTTCTTCTGACATAAATATGCACTGAAAAGGCTGAAGAATAAATTACCACTCTCCCTTTCCCAGGAAGAAGGGGGAATGTAGGCCAAGGAAAGCAGAAGCTCTCTCCAAAAATTTCTGACTGTAAAATTGTCAGCCCAACACAAATCGAACAGTCAAAACCAATTTTCATCCTACAATTATCTCCAAAACTCTTGGTCAAACCTAATGTAACCTATGTGCTTAGTGTTACTATAGCATTCCTTTGAATGGAAGCTCTAATAAGAGGCCCTCTTCTAAGTCCCAGGAGCCTAGCAACACGTTTAAACTAGTTTTTGCTGGAGTATGGGTGCTTCACAATGCTGTGCTGGTGTCTGCTGTGCAGCAAGGTGAGTCAGCCATGGGTACACACAGACCCCCTCCCTTTCGGGCTCCTTCCCGATTAGGTCGCCACAGTGCTGAGTTGAGTTCCCCTGCTGTGCGGTAGATTCCCGTCCTTGCTGTTGTTCCGCCACTAGCTCGTGTCTGACTCTTTGTGACCCCACGGACTGCAGCCCATCAGGCTCCTCTGTCCGTGGGATTCTCCGGGCAAGAACACTCGAGTGGGTGGCCATTTTCTGCTCCAGAGGACCTTACTGATCCCAGGATCAAACCCGCATCTCTTGCTTCTCCTGCACTGGCAGGCAGATTCTTTACCGCTGAGTCACTTGGGAAGCACCAACAAATTTGACAACTTGGAGGAAAAATCTGCATACTTTAGAAATTCACCATATCAAATATGACTTCAGGCACAGCTGAAAGCATTAATCGACAGATTTCGGTTATAACATACGGAACTTGTAAACAAAATCTTCCAACAGAGAAAACTCTAGGTCCATATGATTTCACAGAAATCCCTATAAAAAGGTAATGAAAAATAATACCCACCCCACAGACACTGCCAGAAAAGCTGTGGTTGAAGCTAGTGAAAGCCTGCTTCCAAAACACAACACAGACGTTAGAAGAACAGAAGACAACAGATCCTTCGCTCATTAGCATAGTCACAGAAGCCTCTCAAAGTGGGAGCAAAGAACCTAGAATTACAGGAAGGAGGCCATGGCATGACCAAGCAGGGTCCATTCCAGGCTGGAGAATGTTCAAGAATTTTTATGGTAATTTACCAAGTTAACAGAAAAAATATATGATGATCTCAATAAATGCGTGGAAAAAAAAAAAAAACCTTTGACAAAATACAATGCTCATTCAAAATATCTGAGAAAGTAGGAGTAGAATAATTAAAGAAAAAGTCCTCTTGCCAAAAAGGGCATCTCTAGTTCAGTTCAGTTCAGTTCAGTCACTCAGTCATGTCCGACTCTTTGTGACCCCATGAATTGCAGCACTCCAGGCCTCCCTGTCCATCACCAACTCCCGGAGTTCACTCAGACTCACGCCCATCGAGTCAGTGATGCCATCCAACCATCTCATCCTCTGTTGTCCCCTTCTCCTCCCGCCCATAATCCCTCCCAGCATCAGAGTCTTTTCCAATGAGTCAACTCTTCGCATGAGGTGGCCAAAGTCCTGGAGTTTCAGCTTTAGAATCATTCCTTCCAAAGAACACCCAGGGCTGATCTCCTTTAGGATGGACTGGTTGGATCTCCTTGCAGTCCAAGGGACTCTCAAGAGGCTTCTCCAACACCACAGTTCAAAAGCATCAATTCTTTGGCACTCAGCTTTCTTCACAGTCCAACTCTCACATCCATACATGACCACAGGAAAAACCATAGCCTTGACTAGACGGACCTTTGTTGGCAAAGTAATATATCTGCTTTTGAATATGCTATCTAGGTTGGTCATAACTTTCCTTCCAAGGAGTAAGTGTCTTTTAATTTCATGGCTGCAATCACCATCTGCAGTG